>ML782050.1:1180836-1217435 GCA_009831015.1 Picea engelmannii
AGTTGAATAAGGTCACTGTCAAGAACAAGTATCCTCTGCCAAGGATTGATGATATTTTTGATCAGTTGAAGGATGCGAAAATATTTTCGAAAATAGATCTCCGATCTGGATATCACCAAGTGAGAATAAAGGATGAGGACATCAGCAAGACCGCCTTTAGAACAAGGTACGGTCATTATGAGTTCACAGTGGCGCCGTTTGGACTGTCCAACGCGCCTTTTGTTTTCATGTGCTTAATGAATGGAGTGTTTAGAGATTATTTGGACAAGTTTGTCATAGTCTTCCTGGACGATATCTTGGTGTATTCCAAGACAGAGGAAGAACATGAGCAACACCTGAGAATGGTGCTGCAGGTGTTGAGAGAACACCAGCTGTACGCAAAACTGAGCAAGTGCTCATTTTACCAAAGGCAAATTCATTACTTGGGACACATTATATCTGAAAAAGGGATCGTTGTGGATCCTGAGAAGGTACAGGCCATTCGAGAATGGCCAGCGCCAAGGAATGTGGCAGAAGTTATATCTTTTATGGGTCTGGTGGGCTACTATAGGAGGTTTATAGTCGGATTATCAAGGATAGCTCATGCTATCACTTCCTTGCAAAAGAAGGAGAAGAAGTTCCAGTGGACTGAAGAATGTGAGAGAAGCTTCCAGCAATTGAAGCAGCTACTAACTAGTGCTCCAATCCTGAAGATCGCAAATCCAAACAAGGATTACATAGTGTGCATAGATGCGTGTAAGGAGGGCCTGGGAGGAGTTCTCAGCCAAGAAGGATTTGTAGTTTTCTATGAATCCCGAAAGTTGAAGGAGCATGAGAAGAATTATGCCACTCACGATTTAGAGCTAGCAGCAATCGTCCACGCCTTGAGGAAATGGAGACATTACCTCATGGGAAAGAGATTTGAGTTGAGAACAGACCATAACGGTCTGAAGTATTTATTTGATCAGCCGAACTTAAATGCCAGGCAAATTAGATGGTTGGAATTTCTGTGCGAATATGACTTTGATATCAAGCATATCAAAGGGAAAGAAAATAAGGTGGTTCATGCACTCAGCAGAAAAGTGCACGAATTACATGCTACAGCCATTAGCATGTACTAGACTGAGATGAAAGACATAATTTTGGAAGCTGCAAATACTGATTTGCAGTACAGAAGTCTTGTAGCAAAGCTACAGCAGTGTGAGAGACCACAGAACAAGGAAAGTTACACCTTGGGAACCGATGGCTTACTTCTGTATAAAAACAGAGTATATGTACCCAATGACCGAGAATTGAAGTTGGCAATTCTAAGGGAGATGAATAACGTGGCTTATGTTGGACATCCTGGTTATCAGAAGACTGTGGCAGCAGTCAAAGGCCATTATTTTTGGCCGGGTTTGAAGAAATAAATCGCTGAATACATCACCAGATGTATGGAGTGCCAAAAGGTTAAGGCTAAGCACAGACACCCAGCAGGGTTGCTGTAGTCTTTACCCATCCCTGATTGGAAATGGGACATGGTAACAATGGATTTTATCACCGGACTACCCAGAACAAGCAAGTAGCATGATTCAATCATGGTGGTGGTGGACAAGCTTACTAAAGTTGTCCATTTCATTCCATTAAAAACCACCCATAGGGCAGCAGATGTTGCTGATATCTTTTTAAAAGAAGTTGCACACTTGCATGGAATTCCTAAGACAATTGTGTCTGATAGGGATCCGAAATTCACTTCGAATTTCTGGAAAGGACTATTCAAAGGATTCAGAACGAATCTTAACCTTAGTACAGTGTATCATCCTGAGTCTGATGGACAGACAGAGAGAGTGAACAGAGTAATAGAAGACATGTTGAGAATGTATGTGATGGATAAACCATCAAGGTGGGAAGACTACCTGCATTTGGTAGAATTTGCCTATAATAATGGGTACCATGCATGATTGAAGATGAGCCCATTCGAAGCGCTTTATGGAAGAAAGTGCAACACTCCAGTGAGTTGGGATAATCCAGTTGACAGAGTAATAGTTGGACCTGAGCTACTCAAAGAGATGGAAGATCAAATGATAAAAATTAAACAGAATCTAAAAGCTACCCAGGATAGGCAGAAAAGTTATGCTGATAGTAACAGAACCCACAGAGAATTCAAAGTGGGTGACCAGGTTTTCCTGAAAGTGAAAACTAATAGGAGTTCCCTGAAGTTGGGAAGTTGCGCCAAGTTGGCAGCAAGATTTTGTGGGCCATTTGAGATCCTGGAAAGGATTGGGCCAGTTGCATACATGCTTGCATTACCTGCATGTATGACTGTACATAATGTGTTTCATGTTTCACTGCTTAAGAAATATGTACCTGATGCTAATCATGTTATCAATTGGAATGTGATTCAGGTGGAACCAGAAGGTGTCCTACAAGTGCATCCTGTGCGCATATTGGACAGGAAAAGCAAACAGCTCCGGAATCGAGCTATAGAGCTTGTAAAGGTCCAGTGGACCTGGTACGGTCCTGAGGATGCGACATGGGAGAATGCAGATGTTATGCGGGCAGAGTACCCGCATCTTTTTGAAAATTTTTGAAAAGCTTGCAGATGCTATGTAAGATGCACTGAGGACAGTGCAAAAATAAGGGGAGGGGAATTGTAGTGTTCCCAAGGCCGAGCCCCGTTGAAAACCATGTTCTGAAAGGAATTGTAAATATGTTTTATAGGCTGGTGAGATGAGTTTTTATAAGTTGGTGGATTATGTGATTGTTAGGCCAGAGAACCTAAGGGTTGGAGGCCAAGGGCCTGATTTTGTACTTGTATGTATGCAGAACATTTAATAAAATTGAAAACACCGCCAGATGCAGACCGACCACGATGAGTGAGTGAAGGGGGACTGAGCATCCATAGAGTGGGAAAGGAATTAGGGGCTGGAAGGTGGGAAAAGGGGCTAAGTGTTGAGCCTGGGGGTTAGCCTAGGGGGCTTAATCCTGGGAATAATATTTTAATATTATCCCAAAAGTACATGTGCATTTTATGTTTTATTTTATCCTAAGTCCTGGCAAGGGGAAAGCGTGCAAAGGGGATGCATGCTGATAGAACGCATGTAGTTCCAAGGGTGACAAGTGTCCACCCTAATGCATGCAAATAAAACAGATGAGGTAAGTCGTGAGGGGGGGGCTCTCTCATCCATTCGACCCGACTGTCCTGAGGGGGAACCGTGTGACCTCTGCAAGAATACCCGGGTGCAACCCTAAAAGCCGAAAATCCTGTGTTGATTTCTGAGATAGTCGGTGCATCCTCTATCTGAACAGTTGGATCTTGTGTGTGGGATCTCTGCACCCCTCGTGCAATCCTGAAACCAAAACTGTGAGACTATCACGTGATTGTTGAACCAGTTTGGGAAACGCGTGTCTGTTTTCCCAATTGACTGTTGTGGCCACGCAGTGCTGGACTGTGCATGGCTTACTGGCCAGTGTAAGTCTGTGCTGATCCTGTGTATGACCTCTCTCCAGGTGAGGGAGGTGACTGTGGTTGGAAGGGGCAGGTTGTCAGGCCTGTGAGCAACTCTTTCCAGATGAGAGAGTTTGCTTGGAAGTGTTTTCTTCCAGAGAGTGTCCAGCACCAGCTTCGGGCTCTGAGACTTCCTGATCCGGCCTGTTGCTGAGACCCAGAGAGGGAGGTTAGCACCAATGGACTGTGATTGTGAAGGTGTATACTCCCGAGCAGGACAGGCATGTGGGGAATGAGAGTCTGGTAGTAGTGGGCGTAAGATGGCATCTTGGGAAGAATCTTTCCAGATTTTTCTGTGATGTTTTCTCTGTAACCTCAGCCTAGCCTAGGATTCCTTGCCTTGGGGTGGAGCTAGTCCCAGCTCGGGGGTGACCCACTGCTGAGCTGAGGAGCAGTGCGGTCTAAGGCTGGGAGGTTCGTGGAAGGCTTGCATTTGGTTGGTGGAACTGCCATTGTTTCAAAGATAAGTACCAGATGATGCTTTAATTATGTTTTTGTATCTCTGTGTATTATAATTATCATGCATTTTGCTGTGCATTTGGATTAATGTTATTGCCATGGATTATTTATGTTAGTAATAATTCTTATGCTTACTCTGAGCTTAAATGTGTTTAATTGTTTAAATGCTTGTGGAACATATAATTCCTGTATGAGCTTTGTACAAGGGGTGTTATAGTTCCCTTTTATAGCAAGTAAGCCTTGGTAGTGAAAAGGGGTGCGCTACAGTTTGGTATCAGAGCGCGAGTAAGCCTTGGTAGCGAAAAGGGTGAGCTATAGTTTGGTATCAGAGCGCGAGTAAGCCTTGGTAGCGAAAAGGGTGCGCTACATATCTGTTTCTCTCATTATCAAAACAATAGAAGTTGTCAAATAACGAACCAAAAATCCTCCAAGTCAAGTGTTTCTAACACCATAAGGCAGGGAGATACCCGTGAAGGGTTGAAGGCTAAGGTTTGGTTGTTCTGTGCATCCCCCCTTGAGGCACCCACCTCTTGGACGGGATCCAGCCCATGACCCATTTCTTAGGCCGAAAATCTAAATGCCGCACTTTGACCGAGGTACCTAGTGACCAAATTTTAGGACATTTACCTAGGTGGCAATTATGGGCTGCAATTGCACCTTGATTGGATTTTGTGTGGCTACTGGGAAATATCGCTAGCTCTTTTGGGATATGCCCCCTTTACCCATCATTATAACCAATTATTTCATCCTTCACTAATTTATCTTCCGGTGACTTCAGACCCCACTGTTGAGTACTATTGGAAGGTCCAATGCTATTTGAGAGGAAGGACGTTACGTCTTTTAGGACACGAGCATTTGTTTTCTTTTTGATTCCCCATGCAGACAAAAACCCACTTATCCACATATATGCTTCTTTTCAAAACATTTTATGTATGATGCACTTCTGACTACATTTTGATTTGGATATATATATTGTGTAAAGTTCAAAATTTTGCAACAAACGGCTCTTGTTTCTTCATTACTCTCATCACCATTTGTACACATTCACTCAGCTAATTGGACATCATAGGGGACCCACAGAATCCCTGTCATTCTTGACGCTTGCTAAACCTCCCTCCTATCTTAGGGGGAGTGTCTGGTCTTGCCCACTCATCAGCACCACCTTCACACACTCCTGTGAGTGCTATTGTTTTGGGATCAGCTTTGCTTGGTTCCACATTACTTGGGTCCACTTCCCAAGATCCTCCGTCCACTCGCTCTCCTTTACACGGAAGCGGGGGACCAACTTCCTCTCAAGGGGGAAGTACCAACCCACCTAGCCCCCCTCAAGGGTCAAGTTCACAACACACTCACACCATGGCAGGAGCTAATCCTCAACCAACACTCCTGATGCCATATTTGGCCTCTCTTAACATACTGGATCTAAGAAAACTCACCAATGATCCTATATTGCATGACCCCACCTGGCCTGCAATGCCCACCAAACTACCTTCAGACATACCCAAGTTTGAAGGAAAGGCAGGAGATGACCCTACCAACCATGTCATGACCTTTCACCTATGGTGCTCTTCCAATAGCATTATGGATGATTCCATTAGACTGCGCTTATTTCAACGCACACTTACTGGCCCATCGGCCAAATGGTATGTAGATGAGAAATCAGGGTCCCATGCGACTTTCGAGTCCTTGGCCAAAGCATTCTTGACTTTCTTCCAATTACCAATCCGCCACGACAATGATCTAGAACTACTCTCTAATTTCAAACAAACCTCAGCCACACATATCATTGATCACATTCACGAGTGGCATAGGCAACGTAGTTTATGTAAAGAAGAAACCACCAAACAACAATGTCTTGACTGGTTTCTTAGATCACTTGTCTCTCTCTCCTCGGTAAGGATGTCGCTTCCACTTTCCCTCAGTCAGAAGAGGAAGCCATCAGTAAATCTCAACAATACAACCTCATCTATTCACAGTCAAGGTACTTATACACTATACTTCTTGATCTCCCAAAACCTATGCCATTTGGCCAAGACAAACCTGGGATGTCTCACTCAGTAGATGGACTGATTGGTAACACCACTCACCACGGTCCACAACCCCAACAACCACCAATGTATGGAACACCTCNACCCCCTCTACCTCAGCTTATAGTACTAGTGAAAGAACCATGCCTTCCTATGTACCTTATGGATCGTTACCCCCACAGAATCTGTACTTTCCATTTCCTGGTCCCCCACAACCCATGGCTCCCCCACATCCTCATGCTGGGGTGAATTTTGTTCAACCTTCTCCCATTCAACAATATCAAAATTTCGAACAGCTGAATACAGCAAATCCGACACATCCGTCGAACAATGCCAAAAAGAAAGGACAAAACAGAAACAACAACAACCAAGGTCAAGGCAGGAATCAACCCCAACAGAACCAACCTACTGGGGGCAACCAGAACCAAGGGAATCAGAACCCCTAGGGAGGCAATAATAATAGGCGTCAAGGGAGAAATAACAATACCATTAAAACCAACTTCCCTTGTTCTCTTTGCGGTGAGTTTGGACATTACACTCATCATTGCCCCCAAATTGTTGATTTCAAACGGTTGAAAGACTCTGGTAGTCTACCCCATCCTCCAACACCGCATGCCTCTCAGCAGGCACCACAATAATTCGTGCAACAACCCCCCCTGTCGTGCTACAGAATCCTATTCCGCACCAAGGTGTGATAAACACCCAATAAGATCTGCAGCCTCCCCCACCTCAGGTGGGGCAATACCTCAATCCGAACAATCCAGCAAATCGCACAATCCTCCTCACTAGTGAGGAAGAAATCCTTCTGCAAACACGTAACTGTCAGTATCATGCACCTGCTAATTCTTCTCCCATCCCTCCAGAGACAAACCTCACACCGACGGGACCCCCGTTGGTGATCCCTCACCCTAACACCAAGCCACCTCTTCGCATCCCTCGCATCCCATTGCGCAGGAATGTCCACAACCCACGGGCTAGGGCAGCTCATAACTATAGTCTGGTTGACGACTTAGCACAATCCCCGACTGCCATGTCAGTCTTAGAAGTCCTTCAGACTTGCCCCACTCAGTAGAAATCATTACTTTCCGCCTTGGGGGCAGTCGACCCTGCAGATACTCGACTCATTACATTTGATCTCGACAGCGGTGAACCTCGCCTTCCCGCCTTGATAGCTTTTCAAATCCCAGTAAAAATACGGAACATTATAGTTCATCGGTGTATCATCGATGAAGGTGCATCTACATGCATTATGTCCAAATCTGTATGGCAGAAACTTGGTTCCCCCGAACTCATACCCTCTGCCATCACCTTACGATATTACGACGGACGACCATCATCTCCTGAAGGGCTCTTCCAAAATGTCCCCGTAGAACTCGGGGGAAAAACCATTCTCATCGACATTGAAGTTATCGACGCCCCACTCGATTATAATATCCTGTTCGGTCGTAGCTACATGTACGCTATGAAGGCAGTTGCCTCTTCCATATTTTGAACAATGATGTTCCCCCACAATGGGAAGATCATTACCATCGACCAAGTCTCACATTACGAACTTAACCCATCTGCCAACATCGATAACATTCTTCCTCTCATCCACACGATTCATTACGCATATCCACTCGTTGAGATGGGTCCCGAAATTTTCAAAGATCAATCATTGTTAGGAACTTACCATGGAGCACCACCACTCCTTCATCCTTCCAATCACGTATGCGTTGTATCATCTAATGGAACTCACACAGAGGATACTCTTCCTCCTAGGGAGGCTTCTATTATTCCTGACATCCCAGTAGTCGCAGAACTTCCCCCTCACGAGCCTCCTGCGAACTCGTCGACCTCAATAGTCCACGATTCCACCTCTCCCCAAGGACATATCCCAGCTTGGGAGATAGTTCCCCAAGCCATCACTCAAATCCCCTTCTTTTACCCTCCATCGGGCATCGAAGCTTTCAAGGTAGCCTCAACTCTTACCCTCCCCAATATGGTGCTAGCCATTCCAGTTTGGTATTTACATCCACCAGAGATGGTCCCTCGACCATCCCTCCCCCCCCAAATAGAAGCAATCCCAATGACGATTCCCATACTTACTCCCACCATACCCTCTACACCCCCACTCACTCCCCCCCCTACCACAACTGGGGGCAGGCGAAAGAAGAAGGAACCCACAGCTCCACTTCCTCCACGCGTCCAACCTCCTTGTGCACTATGTGAGAAAGAGGGACACCAAACCAACAACTGCCCATCCCTACCAGAGTTACGAAATTTGATCCCACTCAATCAAACTCCCCCAACACTCGCCATTATCGCCAGTACTGCCACTACCACCCCCCACTCGAGTAGTAAAGGGTTGTGAACCAAATTCGCTTGCGCTATATGTTCAGAATATGGCCATTATACCCACCATTGCCCGGCACTGCCATGCTTTCGGCAGACATTAGCCACAGTACGCCACAGCTTCCAGAGTGAACCCCGCCCAGCTATGTCATCCGTACCAACAATCACTGACATCCGTTATGTCACAACTTCAGTCAATGAACGTATGAGATGCCCTTGCTCTCTATGTGAATCATTAGATCATTTTAAATACCAGTGTCCTATGATCATTGAATACAGGCGATGCCAATTGACCCTACTTCAACGACCCACAAAGTTGATAGTTGACCTAACCTCGTCACTAGAGGCTTTTCATGTCATTTCCCCCGAACTTGAGGCCCTTCCAACACCCCCATGGTTCTTAGAGGACGTATCTGAGGATTCCCCCCCCCAATCCCCCTAACTCTCCCTCTCATTTCCCGACGGATATTTTACACCCAACCACCACNACGGGTACTCCTCAATACTTCTATATTTGGTTTATGACAAGCGAACCATCGCCAACTCCTTGCATCATTCCCTTTGCTTCTTCATCACCAGGGGGAAGCCACACACCAACAATAACCGATATCACTCTTCATGACCCCTTGTATTCCTGTCACTTCCACTGTGACGAGGAAATACTTGAAGAGTTAAACAACCCTGACTACCCATGGGATGCCCTACACCACCACACATTCTTCTTTCCACAGGGAGCCTCCACGCCTCCTAACCAACATCCCATATACGCAGTCGAAACCAATGATTTTATCCCATCAGGACCTATCGACTGGTTCAAAAACCCATTCCTGCCCCTGATGCTTTTGAAGAAGGCAACATGGCCAACATCTCCCCGACCATTAAAATCGACATTTCCATCAAAAATAGCGTCGTCGAGGAAATCTCCATTGGCACTACTTGCACTCCTCAAGAAATCACCACCTATAAATCCCTCTTCCAAGAATATCGGGATATTTTTTCCTGGTCATACACGGAAATGCTTGGCCTTGATCCTTCTATCGTCGAACATTGCATCAACACCTGGCCTGACATTACACCCGTTCGTCAAAAACAACAACCGCTACACCCTTCCAAAGCAGCGGCCATCAAAGCTGAGATTGACAAATTACGCGATGTCGGGTTCATCTACCCCATCGCCTATACATCATGGGTTTTCAACCCTGTACCCGTTAACAAAAAACATGGCACTATCCGCATCTGCACAGACTTTCACAATCTCAATCACACATATCCCAAAGACAACTTTCCAACGCCTTTCATTGATCAAATTATCAATGACTACGTTGGCCACGAGGCTCTATCCTTCATGGATGATTTCTCTGGTTATAATCAAATCCAAATACACCCCGCTGATCAATACAAACCCGCATTTACCACCCCCTGGGGTACTTTTGCATATCGTGTCATGCCTTTTGGCTTAAAGAATGCTGGCGCAACTTTCCAATGGGCTATGACATACATTTTCCATGATCTGGCTCATATCATCCTCGCATACTTGGACGACCTCACAGCTCGATCCAAGAAATGCACCCAACATCTTGATGATTTACGAATCATCTTCCAACGGTGTCGTCAGTACAACATCCGCTTGAATCCCCTCAAGTGCGTTTTCTGTGTCACCACAGGGCGCCTCCTCAGATTCATCATTTCCCAAAGTGGTATTACTGTGGATCCCCTCAAAGTCCAAGCTATCACCAACATTCCCCCTCCTTGGAATTTACGTCAACTCCAGAGCCTACAAGGCAAGGCTAACTTTCTACGGTGATTTTTCCCAGACTACACCATTCGCGCACACAGTTTCCTTCGCTTACTATGTCATGACATCCCGTTTCACTGGGATGAACATGCCCAACAGTCATTTGACGATCTTAATCTGGCGCTCTCCAATGCCCCTTTAATCAGTGCACCCGACTACAATCGCGACTATATCCTCTACGTATCAGCATCAGTTGTTTTAGTAGCAGGATTTCTCGTTCAGCTAGGTGATGAAAATCGTGAGCATGTCATTTATTACGTTAGTAAAAACCTCTCAGGGCCACCCTTGAAGTATAAACACGAAGAGAAACTAGCTCTTGCAGTCGTCCTCGCAGTCCAGAAACTACGTCACTACATTCCACTACGCACAACTAAGGTTGTAGCAGATTCCAATCCGATGCAATACTTGCTCAATCGTCGAAAATTTAACGGTAAATTTGCTCGATGGATCATTATCCTTTGGGAATATGATATTGAATTTTCAACACCCAAGAGCAAGAAAGCCCTCGTTCTCGCCGAACTTGTCACGGCCCTCCCCTCTGACACAACTAGTGCCCCAGCCAATACTGACTTTCCCGACGAACACCTCTTCTACATCACTTCGGATGATCCTTGGTACAGCGACCTCCTCGTCTACCTCTGAAATTGAAAGTTCGGTAACCACCTTTCACGCGATGATCATCGTCATATTCGCCACCAGGCCCCCCACTACCTCCTCATCAGAGATGTCTTATACCAGCGAGGAGTCGACACCATTCTTCGTCAATGCTTAACCATTGAGGAGGCCGATAGAGTCTTAAACAACTACCACAGCAGCGCATGTGGGGGCCATCTGTCGGGAATATCCTCTTCTCAGAAGATTATCCGAACAGGTTACTTTTGGTCTACCTTGTTTCACGATTGCATTCACGCCGTGAAACGATGCGAGAAGTGCCAGCTTTACGCCAACAAAGCCTGAGCACCACCTTCTCTTCTTCATCCAGTCATCATTGCCGGCCCTTTTTATAAATGGGGCATCGACTTCATGACTTGTAATCCTCCCTCCAGCAATGGTCACAAATACATTGTGGTGGCAGTCGATTACTTCACCAAATGGGCAGAAGCTATGCCCACCTTCAACAACATCGCTGACACCGCAGCACATTTTTTCTTTAACCACATCATCTCTTGCTTTGGAGTACCACTCCAACTTGTTTCCGATCACGGGAAACACTTCGAGAATGAGATTTTCGTCGAACTCTCATCTCGGTTAGTATTCTCTCACGAGTTTGCCTCACCATATTACCCTCAATCTAACAGACAGGTCGAAGCAGTTAACAAGGTCCTCAAGACCATGTTACAATGCACGGTTAACAAACATAAAACCAATTGGCATCATATGGTGTTTTCCACTCTATGGGTTTACCGTACAGCTGTGAAAACAGCTACTGGTTTCACACCCTTTCATCTAGTCCATGGGGTTGAGGCCACTCTTCCCATCGAGTGCGAAATTCCCACCTTACGCACCGTAATTGAGCTATTACCCGACACTACTCCAATGGAGCAACGCTTGCTGAACTTAGAGTCTCTGGATGAAGATCGTCGATCTTCATTACAGAACAATGAGGCAGCTAAAAAACGGTCAAAGGCTACCTTTGATCGACATGTCAACCTTCGCTCATTTCGCGAAGGCGACATCGTCCTTTCTTACGATATCGCTCATGATACCTTTGGCAATGGCAAATTCGAGTCACTATGGCATGGCCCATACATTATCCAACATTGCCTCACCAAAGGCGCATACATTCTGGCCTCTCCCGAAGGCCTCTCTCTCAAAGAACCCATCAACGGGTTATACTTAAAGAAATTTTATGCTTAAACGTAGTCATTCTACTTTAGGTTATTTATTTTTAGTGTTTTTAATCTTTTTTTCATCCATCACATATAAACTATCATTTGTGCTCTTGACAGATGCTTCCTCCACCAGCCTACCACATCGGTTACGTCGACGGCGCCAGCTGTTGGACACAAAATCTCACTTCGGCCGCTTGGGCTCTCTACACCCCCTCACATGAAATGCTCCATTCGAGCGGCATATGTTTGGGTTCATCGACCAACAACCAATATGAATACACTGTCGTCATTGGCCTCCTGGCCGACGCCCAGCATCATAGTATTCATCACCTTAGCATCTTCCTCGACTCTCAACTCATCGTTCTCCAGCTCAACAATGTGTACCGCGTACGCAATCCTTGCCTCTTTCGCAAATACCTGCAGGTTAGACTTTTATCTCGACATTTTGATTCCATTACATTTACACATATTCCAAGACAATTGAATCAAATTATAGATAACATAGATAACATTGTGTTAGACTGGCATATATCCCATCAAGCTACCTCTACACATACATAAACATATCAAAAACCTGTCACAGCATATATAGATTAGACACCATCAAAACATTAACAAAACACATGTAAACACCACATAGATCTCAAAATGTATACTCATGTATATATCGCACGGTCCACAGTGCCATCCAAATGTTTACATACAAAAAATACAAGTATCTGCAGGCCAGTGAAGCACCTCGGTACAAAATGGGCTCACCAGCCTATATACAAAAATACATCAATACATATAGCACCACTCACGGTGCCTCTAGAGCACCACCACCTACCCCTCCCTCAGGAAGTGGTTTCCCACCCCCTACTAGTCCCTCCTGCCCCGGAGGTAGTTGTACGGTCATCGCAGCACCAACTACTGCTGCCTGTCGTACCACAGCTCGCCATGATGACGGAACCCCCACACACTGCTCCAGGATGCCCTCATCCTGGATGTGAGACCACATGCCCTCAGGCACGCCCTGTAACACCGCCTCCAGGCGACGGCGTATGTCCTCAAAATCTACTCTGGCATCCGCCGGAGGAGCATGTGTTGGCCCAGCCCTAGGGTCATCAAAACGGCGTCTCCTCGCTGCTCTCTCCGGATCAGTTGGTCCTGCCACGACGTCATCACGCCGTCGTCTCTCTCCAACCTGCGACCCTCCCCGCAGCGGTCTCTCTGACCCCTTACGATCTGGCGCTCTCTGCAACTCCACCTTGCGCCCGTGAGGTGCCACATCTGCACAAACAAACCAACAACAGATAGTATCAGCATCTATATCATATACATATGTCATGCTATCTCAAAATAAAAACATATATATCAAAATCATCAACATACCTCGACGGTCAAAAACCTCCCTTGGAGGTAATACCATGTCTGGATCCTCTCGAAAGTCAACCCCGGCATAGGGGTACTGCAATATCACCTGGGCATCTGCCGCCACACCTGCGCCGCCTCTGCAGTAAAGAAGTGGTCACCCTTGCCACCACCATGGTAAAGCAAAACAGTCGACCACCGCCTTAGTCGCAAGTCTCGCACCCCAGGCGCACCCAATAAAATCCTCAGGTGCAACATAGGCACCCTCTCCAAAAACCAGGCCACTAGGATGGACCCGAAAAAAAAATCTCCAGTATCCGTGGACCAACAGTGGTCCAGCTGCCCTACCATCCTGCCATGCAGCATAAGCCCCCAGGTGAAATGCTCACCGGCCAACACTCTCTCCATCACAATCAGTTGGCCACCACTGATCCGCTGAGTCGCCAGCGACCCATAAACTCTCACAATCATCACTGCTATGCAGCGATGTGCTAGGGCATCCATCACCCCAATGCTAACGACAGTGCCGGACATAAAGTTCGCCCCCGAACAATATCTCCAGCCAACTGTCTCCAGCAACACATCCCTCGGTAACACCGGCTCCGCCGGTAGGGGCATGCCCCGAAACAAGAGCCCAGTCAAAAAGTACACATCCTCCACCGCAGTGAAGACAATTTGCTCTCCACGCACTATGAAACAATGCAGGTCCAGAATCCACATTCGGATAAGGAACTGCAAGAGATACTCCTGCGCCCGTATCAACGGGCACTCAAAGAACTTCATCAGCCCACAGGCTGCCAAAGTCGCACGTACACCTGGCTCCTCAATAGCCACAGTGTCTCGCAGTTGGGACCAATCCCGCTCTCGCCAACCAACTGGCATTGTGCACAATGCTCACTTGCAACCACATCAAATAGTCCTACATCATCCTAGTGGCCCATCACCAACATCAAACAGATAAGTTTTACACCTGTCAACCTTGCCTCTAAGGCGCGGATGTTTAACCCACAGGCGCACACACGTGCACACCTGTTCACTCCACAGGTGCGCACATATGTGCGCATGTTCACTACACAGGCGCGCTCTCAGGTGCGTATGTCCAACACATAGCTGCGCACACATGTGCAGTTGTACAGCCGACACGTGCGCACATAGTGCATGCCCTTTTCCCCCTAATCGGTGCCCCCGTGCACGTCTATCTGGTGGGCAGGCGCACACGTGTGCGTGCCTACTTCTGGATCGCCCACGCTCGTGGTGTCCACACTCATAAAAACCCTCTGTACGGCCCTCCGTAGAACCCCTGCCCAAAAAATGAAACCCTAATTATACACAGGATGATCAGACCACTAACTTGAAGCTCGTTGGTCCTCGATCGGATGCCTCATCCTCCTAGAATCTCCAAATCTCCTTTGAATACTTCTCATCCAGTTACTATCGCAGCAAGTACAAATGAGGTGGCAATGAGGGCCCTACAGCTATATATAGGCCTTTTTGTCAAACTTCCACTCACCATTTCGGGAGCTTCAGGTGTCCATTTCTCGATCCATCTTCAGCCACGGGATTAACATCCCGTCATCTACATCACGACAGTCCCTGGGCCTCTTTTCATCCTGAGCCCCCGGGATGCCATTTTTCACCCTGACCAGGTACGCACGCGCATATTCAAAATTATCAAATACATGCTCATATATTCAATTCTATTCAGATATTGTTCACGTCAGGTATTTGGTTTTCATGTGTGTAGGTACTTGGTCATCATACATCAACACAGCCCCTTAAGGTATATACTCATCACTGGCATGTAGTCATTCCCTCTGAATCTCACTTGCATCTCCAATCACACCCTCTGACATTTGCCTCTAGGATCCCCATTTCCGGCTCTGCAGTACCAACACCTTCATTTGCATCTTCGGTACTATCACCCGGTAGCACTCTTACCCACATGAGTTGTCCCACTCATAGCACCCTTTTGCGCTTTTGACACTCATGCTCTTTTTCACAACCCTTTAGGGATGGGAGTCTTGATAGTCTTACATCATATCGTGAATCAACCACATACTCCTTCTCCTCATTATGCTAGCTTTCCCAACGGACTAATAGATTATCTCTTCACGGTTCTATTTTTTTTTACTACACCTCCGCAGTATCATGAGCCCTCCATTTCATCCACAATCAGTTTGCCCATCTGCAAATTTCCCTTCATTTCACTTACCTCATACAGAAACCCACCCATGGAGCCCCCACCCTCCACCAGTTCTCCGAGCAAATTGCACCCTACCCGGGCCAACCATATCACACTGGGGCACCCGTTTCTATATTTGTACACTCATCCCAAATTATTCTTTATTTATTGTACAAACACCTTTGTTCCCAGCAGTTACATTACCCCTTTTTTATCATCACCTTTGGCGACCTTCTTCCCCTTTTGGCCAACGCAACCCATGTCACCCTTGGTTGGGGCACTACTTATCATCTACCCTTGACAACATCGTCCATATCTTCAGAGTACCCCACAGGCCACTTGTCTCCACCCTCTGAGTTTATTCACTTTGTCCCACCTATGGCACAGCTTATCCCCTATCTTGTTGTCCCCCTGACACTCGACCTCGTTGAACGGTTGTGGCCACTTTTATCTCACATATACTCCAACCAAGGGCAGTCTTGAGTCTTCCTACATCTTGACTTCGTCCATGTACCTCCTCCACTTTCTAACCTCACCTAGTAGCTTTCACGAAGCCCTCTGCTTCTGAGAGTCACACCCCCCTTTTGTCGACATCAACACAATTTTCCAGAAGGGAGACAGTATCTTGATTCTCATTACCCATCCAATGAGAGATCTCGGACGACATAGGGAGAACCACAATTGCTCCCTGTTGTCGTTGGCCCCCATAACATTTGACGTCAACACTTTCTCATGTTATGGTGGGTCTTACTTTGCGACTATTGCAGTTAATTCTGATACTTGCCGAAGACCTTTGAACTTGGCTAGGCTCTCAATGCCTACAACATCCGTGATACTTCTTACATATGTCACTGCCTACTATTCAGAGTATGTTCCTACGTAGAATTGTCTTCTGCCTTTATTTTCGACCACCCTCGAGGGTGCTGCAATTTTCTACATCAACACTCCATCCATCTTTTTTAAGTTACATGACACGAGCATGGGGCATGCCTGCCTCGTTTGTACACAGTTTATTTTTACACACCTCATGGAAGGTTGGATTCTACAGGTTCCTTTTTTCCTCCAATGGATCGCTCTGGACGATCCCACTATTTCTCTCTCTTACAAACATCACACTTAGTAGAAGAAACATTGATGGATTTTGGCTATACGTATGCTCCTAACCTCATCCATCAGGGGGCATCTGTTATCACTGAAATTTCGTCCGCAAATGGTTATAAGAATTCAGCATCGTCAAACAGTTATGAAGTCATCCATGGACCTGAATTAACACAAAAGCATTCATAAAGGGTCAAAAACTATACAAATAGTGGAAAAATTGAAGGGCGCTATACAGACACTGGGCGCGCGCGCACATGCGTGAAACATGAACACAGAAATTGCGCACATGCGCACGATGCACGACTGTTGTTGCAAAAATCCGCGCACCTTAGAAACGACGCATTTATGAGAGTGGTCAGACTCCCACCCACTTCTGGTTCAACTTCCAAGTTGATTTGACACTCAAATCTAGACTGGATTCGACTGGATGGCTGGTCAAAGACCTAGAAATGCCCTAATTAGCCTCTTTACACACTACGAACTAGTTGAACAATAGCTCAAAGGAATGCTATAAAAAGGCCATGGATACACTTCATTTTTCAAGGAATTCAAAGCAAAGTTATGTTGTCATTATTCTCTTGAGGACTCTTCTATCCTTTCTAAGAGTATACTTGCACCATTGCATTGGGCAATCCATCTCACCCCTTGAGTAGATTAACAAAGAATTCTTTCACCATTTTCATTTCTTTTTCTCAAAGTTGTAAGAAGAGCTTACTTGTGGGGGTCCAAGAGCCCTCCCTTGGAGGAAGACGGGACTCATAGTCCCCTTGCTTCTTGGTGTTTTCTTTCACTAATATCAGCCTTATCATTGGTGACATGGGTCTCATTGTTTCTTTTGTCCTTATGTCCCTATGTTTATAAATTTAGTTGTTGTTTTATTTCTTATCTTAATTCTTAGTTGTTGTTTTATATTTCCTTTTCTAACCCTTTTCCTTGCAGTTGTCCTGCTCAGCAAACCCAACTGAGCTTGCAAGCACCTCTATTTTTCTCACTAAGGTGACGAAAGAGGCACAACAAGGAGGAAATGGAGTTCCTCGACATCTCCTCAATTGGTACGACATACCGGTACGTTGCCAAGATTGAGAAGAAATTCAAACAGAAGAAGCGGGACTTTGGATATGTGAATCAAAAGCAAGCGAAAGGTACCCCCAAACCACATAACAAAGGACAAAGCCAAGGCATTGAGGCTCAAGACAACCTGCCAAAGCCGCAATCAAATAACAACACCACGAAGTCGAAGAAGGACATGGGAAAGTGGTGTGAGTTCCATAAGAGCTCCACTCACAACACAAGTGAGTGTCGGGCCAAACAGTCACTAGTGGCTGAGATGAGGGATTCTGAATCATCTGCATGCTCCGAAAATGAATCAGAACATGAGAAGGGGAATTACAGATGGAAGCATATTATCAATGCGGAGCCCAACGCCATTGTTTCCACCACGAAGATCCAAAAGGAAGAACCAGAATATCCAGAGGAGGAGGAAAGTCTCTTCCACTCCCAGATGTGGGTAAAGGGTGTTGGACAACTGAGAGAGGGGGGGTGAATCAGTTGTTACCGTGCTTAAACAATGATGCTTCTTAAAAAAAAAAATTACAAGGAACTCAATGATGATGACAATAATGCAGGGAAATAAACAATGGCACATTCAGCATCAGTCACATATATGAGAAACACAGAGACAGATATTTCCTGAGGAAACCCATATAGGGTAAAAACCTCTTTTTCTTTATATGATAAGTAATAGTTACATTCTTTACATTATCATACATATGAGCACCAACTCATAATGAGGCTACAACCTCAGTTTTGCAAGCTTCTACTTGCTAAGAGCACCAACTCTCTGTTTTCTCTAGCACCCACTAGAAGGAAGAACCAACTCCTTGATTTCTCTAGCACCAACTAGAAGGAAGCACCAACTCCCTGTGGTCAAGCACCCACTTGAACCTCTGAGGACACTAGTCCTCCCTAGCACCTCCCAACCACCCTGAATTATAAATTCTTTGTTACTAAAATTTATTAAATCGATATAAAGTAATTCAAAGGCTTACCAGCCTTGTCGCTGTTCTGTTACACTGCTCTACCCTGTCTGCATCAGTGTCTTCTACACACCCCTTGCACTTTCTGTTCTTCTGCCTTTTATGCTCTATGTGCCATATCCCTTCAATGCAACATTCCTCGACTGTGCATTTCTGCTCTTGCGCTCTACCTCCTTGCACACCCCTGAATTCTCTTCCACAACGACAACACTTATCTCTTCTTTGTTCAACATTCTTATAGTCTCTATTGTCTTTGTGACTGCAATATTCACAATGCCTCTGCATGCTCATACCGCACCAATCTCCTCCACATCTCAAGTGCTCTGCGTGATCATCATCGCGTCTCTTCAGTTTCTCTGGTAGTTCAACCTCTGTGTCTATCATCACTAGGTGTTATGCTGAGATTCCTTTTTCTCTCTGATAGTTGAGACTCTTCGTCTTCTCTGTTATAGTCGAGCTCATCCTTTCTGTTTCAGTTATGAGCTCCAACTCACATCCAACTGCCAATTTCCTCCATGAATCGTCTTCATTCCACTGGCAGATTCCATGTAACTCTTCAGCTCCTCTGGAACTCGCACAGAAGTTTCTTTGCATCCTCTGGTAGAAACCATCAATGGTTTCTAGCAGTTACACTGTGAGGATCAAAATTAGCCCTCCGATCGTGATCATATTTACCAGCACCGTTGGATTAACTCTGTCGTTATTTATTCGTTTCGCACTTTCGCAAATCGGGGATTCGCCGATGAGACATCCTGACTCTCCATGTCACGAGCTCTGAAAAGGAGCTTGGCTGCTCTAGTTCCCTCCTTCATCTTCCGCCGATGTGACCAATGGCTGTGACCACAGGTTGAGCCAAAACGTGTTTCGTATTTTGACATTTCAAGGTTTCAGCACTCCTATGGTAGAGTCTCTTGATGCTCCATGTCCCGATATCCGAAGCTCCTAAATGGAGTCAGATCAACGGTCCACACTCTAAGTGATTCGACAGTCTTGATCTCTTCGTGATTTTGTATATCGCGATCTTGGGGTTCACGACTTTGGGACTCCTATGGTAGGAGTTCTTGCCTTTCAAAATTGTGATTCGCGAAACTCCGAAATGGAGTCGGATCAATGGTCCAAATCGCACCTTGATCTGACGACTACAATTAAATCGCGATTTCGGCATTCTTGTGGTGAATGTTCTTTTACATCTCTAAATCCTCATTTCTGAAACTCCGAAGTGATGTAAACCTGCTGACATCACACGTGGATTGACACATGTCGAATAACTGCCATGTGTCACTCTGATTCGTGACTTACTTGTGCCTAAAATGTTGAATCAGTTTGACACTTGTCATTGCCTGGTTGTGCCACGTGTTCTTAGCTGACGTGAGTCAGATCGACGGTCCAGATGTGATCTTGATTTAATGACTCAGATCATATCAGGATTTCGCAACTCCACGAGCCTTTGTTGTGCCTGATCAACGGTCCATATTTGGCCTCGATCTAACGGTTGAGATTATTTTGCATATCGCGAATTTGAGAAGTTAGGGAACCCCATTCCTTTGACTTTCCAGTCAGCGATATGATGATCTTCCACCATGCGTCCTCTTGATCAATGGTCCACAACTATCCCCGATGGACGTCCAGGATTCCTTCGCGATTTCGTCCACCTTGCGATTTCGTTGTTCTTGCCATCGTTGTTCTTTGCCATCGTTGTTCTTTGCCATTGTTGTTCTTTTCCATCGCTGATCTTTGCCATCATTGTTCTTTCCATCAATGACAAGCTTACTCCCAACCGTAAACCTTTCAATAAAGGGTTCCCCGCTACAGTTCATCGTCGACAATGAAAGCCAAAATAACCTCATTTCAGCAGAGGTCATGAAGCAGTTGGGCTTGCTGACCACAGCACACCCATAGTCGTACACCATTGGGTGTCTTCACCAAGGACGAGATCTCCGCATCAGCCAACAATGTCGCCTTCCCTACAACATCAAGCCCTTCACCAATGAGTTATTATGTGACATTCCTCCTCTTGATGTTTGTGATGTGTTATTAGGCCAACCATACTTATGGAATCAACATGGCTCCTCCGCACGAACAAAATGAATGGACAAGGTCATGGAGGAGTATCGGGACATATTCACCTCACCCGCAGGGGGGAATCTACACTGTTGGTTCAAACACCCAATCAATATAACCCCAGGTGCATTGTTTCCCAATGGACCGATCTATCGGCACTCTGTTCTAGAGAACGATGAAATCAAGCGACAGGTTCAAGAGCTGCTACAGAAAGGTCACATCCGTCTAAGTTCATCGCCTTGTGGGAGGATGGTCATGTTGGTGCATGATGCAGGAGCATCTTCAACAAGTACACGTGGCAGGAAAACTCATGGCCTGAGGACCAATTCGGAACCTCAAACACGAGCCAATATTGCAGATCTTTGGTAGCTGATAAAAATAGAAAAAGGAAAGATCACGTGCGTTGAAAAAAATGAGCACGCTTGACCTAGGAGTTTAACCCTAGTCTCGATGTAACCGCAATTAGGTAGCAGTTAGTTTGTTTCTTTTGTATAAAGACAGGTTTTGTACACCCTAAAGAGGGTTACGAGAATTATGAGCAAGTAGGAATTTGTGAACATTAGTTGTTGCTCTGATTTTAGCTGTAACCATTTTCTTGATTTTGAATGAAGATAACAAAGGAAAATTGATCCAATGTATGGTGTGAATATTGTTTACAATTTCCCTATTGTTGTCGCTAATCTTTTCAAGAATGAATGAATCTTGCTACGAGTGTATGTAGCTTTGAAATGCTTGCATAAAATTTAAAAATCGCTCTTCTTCGTGAGCGGGTGCAAGATGTGCACATAGTCCACAAGGAGTGCATTGACAGGGTTTGTTTTGACTCATAAATCTCAGGAGAAATAGCGTAAGATTTCCTTTGCAAGGAGTGCAAGGTGACTGCTGCAAGTAGTGCACATTCGTCCGCAAGAATCTAGATCTTGCATAAGAATCTGCTCCAAGGAGTGCACAGATCCATAATTCAGTCCACAAGGAGTGCGTCGACATAGTCTATCTCGATTCGTAAGCTTAGGAGGAACAATGTTTCGAGCCCATGTCACGAGCACTCTTTGTTCTTGGTTGAACCCACTTCGTGTACCCAAAGTTGAGAAAGGAGGAGGAAGTGGGTTTGGGGGACGTTCTCACCTTATTTTGTCTACGGGTTAAGGTGGTCGTAGGGGCCGTTTCAGCGGGCAACACCACATTGACGCTGGTATTGGACTAGTGTCATGGATCCCAAGGACACCTTGATGCATTGTTTGGAAGGTTGGAGGGTTTCTTCATTTCCTTTTTCTTCTCTCTGATTTGGTTGTTTCAAGGCTTCATGGGGGAATATCCTTTCTATCCTTGTATTTTTTGTGCACTTCCTCCTATTTCTCGATCCCTCGATGGTAAGGTATAAAAGCTAACACGGTTTTTTTTTTGTTGAAATCTCCCTGACTCGATGGGTGTTCAGAGTGTGCTCTGTATGGAGAGTCTTTGGATGTCTTTTGAAGTGTTAGGGTGTTACCTGTTTGATCATTCTAGTAGTCATATGCTTGTCTCAAAGATTAAGCCATGCATGTCTAAGTATGAACTAATTTAGACTTTGAAACTGCAGATGGATTATTAAATCAGTTATAGTTTCTTTGATGGTACCCTACTACTCAGATAACCGTAGTAATTATAGAGCTAATACATAGTAAGTCAGAGGTGAAATTATTGGATTTATGAAAGACGAACCACTGCAAAATATTTTACAAGGATGTTTTCATTAATCAAGAATGAAATTTGGGGGTTCGAAGATGATCAGATACCATCCTAGTCTCAATAATAAACGATGTCAACCAGGGATCGATGGATGTTTCTCTAAGGACTCTGCCAGCACCTTCTGATAAATCAGAGCGTTTGGGTTCCGGGGGGAGTATGGTCGCAAGGCTGAAACTTAAAGGAATTGACGGAAGGACACCACCAGGAGTGGAGCCTGCGGCTTAATTTGACTAAACACGGGAAAAATTACCAGGTCCAGACATAGTAAGGATTGAATGATTGAGAGCTCTTTCTTGATTCTATGGGTGGTGGTGCATGGTCGTTCTTATTTGGTGGAGCGATTTGTCTAGTTAATTTCGATAACGAACGAGACCTCAACCTGCTAACTAGCTATGTGGAGGTTCCCCTTCGCGACCAAGTTCTTAGAGGGACAATGATTGTTTAGGCCATGGAATTTTGAGGCAATAACAGGTATGTGATGCTCTTATATGTTCAAGGCCGCACACACTCTACACTGATGCAGTCAATAATTTTTTCTCCCTGGTTCCAGAGGATCGGGAAAGCAAAAAGTTCTTGGGAGATCGAAATCTCTGAGGAGATCAAGCTCAGGAGGGGTAGCACTTTCCAAGAAGTGTGAACGATATCCAAGAAGCAGACTCGCATGAAGGATAAAGGTCGAAGCCTTAAAATATTTCGAAAATATTCTAAGTTAGAAGAAAGCGTAAGCTCAAGGGAAAAGATCTGGACCTTCCGACCAGCATCCAGACAACGAGGAGTGAGTGCAAAGGAAAATATATCAGCCGTCTGATCTAAGCGCAAGGAAAATATCTCAGTCATTCAATCTGAGAGCCAAATAAAGGATCGTGGCCATCCAATCTGTGCGCAAAAAGGGTCGTAGCCATCCGATCAAGTTAAGGTGCACTAACAATAAACCTTTGAAAGTGTACAGGAGAATCAGACTTACGAAACTTCAAAATCATCGGATTCATCTGTTGTCAAGGAGGACATGTGGCGAGAGATCAGGGTTTCGCTGACTCGTAGAGTGGAAAGGTCAAAGGGTAGAGTCGTGAGGATTCTAGAAGAGCGAACTTGCGAAAGGATCACAGTCGTTGATCATTCTGAAATCATCAGGACCGTCCATAGTCAAGGAGGACACGTGGCGAGAGATCAACATTTCACTGACTTGTGACTCAAAGAAGTCAAAGGTAGAGTTACAAGAACTCGTGAATCACGAAATCATGATTTGATCACAGCCGCTGATCGAAGGAGGGAGATGAACCGTAGAACTGGTCTTGTCAGGAGTTTGTAACTCGGGAAATCAAAGGTAAGAGTTCTGAGAGCTCACGAATTACGAAATCGCGATTTGATCTGAGCCGTTGGATCCAGGAGAGATATGGACTATTGATTTGTCCAGGGAGACGATTCGCGAAGTGAGAACTTGTGAAACGTGAAATCGCGACGTGCTTGAAAGATTGGCCCACGGTCATAGTGAAGGGCCACGTAAGTGAAGGCGAATAGAGGGGATAGCATGCGCTAGTCTCCTGTCGGGATTTCATAAGTTGGGAGAGTCAGAGTGACTTGCATGCAAAGGCTCGATACACAAAGTTGTGATGCACCTTTCGATTAGGCGATTGGTCATAGCCTTAGTCACATAAAGGGAGGGGCTTAACCAGGAGAGCTAGCATCTAAATATGCTGAAGATTAAAGGCATTAAGGAGAAAGTTGTGGGTTCCATATAAACTATGATTTAAGGGAAAGAGGGCATGTTAAGTGGATTTGAGGTTCTTGAAGGCCAAAGAGTCAATCACACTCAGTTTCTTGATCGATCCTAGATCGGTAGGTCGCGCAGTCTTTAGGAGAGAAGGGGGGTTTGCATCAGTGAAGAAGAAGGATTGGAATTGGAGACTCTGTATTGACTATCATGTGGTGAACAAGCTCACCGTTCGGAATAGGTACCCAATCCCACGGATTTATGACCTTCTGGACCAACTCAAAGGGGAGAAATATTTTAGCAAAATTGACTTGAAGTCCGGGTATCACCAAGTACCAATCGAATCGTCTGATGTGTGGAAGACTACCTTCAAAGCCAAGGAGGGCCTTTTTGAATGGTTGGTCATGCCTTTTGGGTTGACGAATGCTCCCGCAACCTTCATGAGGCTGATGGACAACATATTGCAGCCATTAACCATCTCATTTATAGTAGTGTACTTGGATGACATCCTGATCTTCAACCAAAATTGGGAAGAGCACCTCCACCACATCCGACAGGTCCTCCAAAGACTGCGGAAACACAAGTTGTGTGCCAATTTGGAGAAGTGCACTCTTGGCATGACCCAGGTTCAGTATCATGGATACATTATTGATTAGCATGGGGTGCATGTGGATCCAGCCAAGATCCAAGTCATCTGGGATTGGATAGCCCCGACCACTCTAATAGAGCTTCGTAACTTTCTGGGTCTTGCTAATTTCTACTGCAGGTTCGTGTTGTGATTCTCTCATATGACTTGGCCCTTGAGTCAATTCACCAAGGGAGGAGTGAAAGAAAAATTCTTTTGGTCGGAATCTCAACAGAACATGTTCATAGAATTGAAACATCACCTCTTTTGCGTCTTAGTGCTCACATTACCAGACTTGCAACAACCATTTGAGATTGAGATAGATGCCTCTAACTATGCTATTGTGGTAGTTCTTACTCGAAAGGGGAATCTAGTGGCATATCACAGTGAGACACTGTCTGACACAGTTCGAAAGTATCCCACTTATGAAAAATAAATGTATTCCATTGTGCAGGCTTGTCGATAGTGGAAGAATTACATTTTGGGGAAGGAAACGATCATCCACACAGACCACCGACCCCTGCAGTTCATATAGACACAAGGGAAGTTGCAGAAAGATCGCCATCATAAGTGGTCCACATATCTGCAAAAATTTCATTTGAACATCAAGTACAAGAAGGGCAGAACCAATAATGTTACAGACTGCCTCAACCGACCACCGATCATGGCGATAACCACCGTGGTCAACTCTTGTGGGCACAAGAATTTTGATGCATCGCCATGTCTTAGAGGTTCCTCAAGTTACCGAGACAGCTCCATGTGTTGGAGGTTAGTCAACTTACCAAAGGACTCTAATAGCCTATGTAAACTCCTACAAAGATATAGCTCCATGTGTTGGAGGTTAGTCAAGTTACCAAAATAATCCGGTAGCTCCTTCAGTTTTGGGCACCCTTTTAACACCAAAATCTTCAAAAACCTAATCTTGCAAATTGCTTCTGGCAATTTTCAAAAAGAAACATTGCAGAAAAATATCCCTTCAATATGCTCCAGCTTCTCTATGAATTTTGGAATCTTCCAAAGGTAACCAGAAATCTCTAATTCCCGCAACTGAAAAGGTGCATGTAAAATCATGTGTTTAAACTGTTAAAAATATGTAAGTGGATGATTCTCATAAAGAGAACCCTTATCCATATCAGGAAACATCCTAATTCCCCGCACTTCGGCTAATCCCTATTCATTCTCTAAAAACGATTAAAAAAAATTAAATTGTATATAGACTTATATGGAAAAATTCCCTGCACTTCCATTATTACCTATTCATTCTGCAAAAACGATAAAAAAAATTGAAACTATAAACAGACTCCTATGGAAAAATTTAATTATATTCAGTGATTGAGCACTTACAGATGATTGCTGCAGCAAATCATTGATCTACTCTGTTGGATGGCAAAGACGACGTGATCATATGTATATAACTAGCAACAACCACATTAAGTAAAAAGTGGTTGATATACACCGATCGACGCCATTAATTTTAAAAAGGTGGAAAATGGTCGGCGTATATCAACCACTTTTTACTTAATGTGGTTGTTGCTAGTTGACAGCGGACATGCCTTCTTGACCACCATTAATATATTAATACATAATTAATGTTTTAATTAATTATTACATTAATATTATATTAATGTATATAAATTAATGAGATCTATTAATGTTAATGTAATAGATATTGATAATGTATAAATATAATCTATAAATTAAAGTATGAAGTTACATTAATGTATAATGTAGTTGATTGATACATTAATAGTGTAAAGTATTAATTAATTAATAAATTTATACATTATTAATTAATACATTGCAAAAATATGAATAGAGTAATAAAATAAAATATTAATAATGTAATGATACATTGATGTATTGTATTAATGTAATGTATAAATTAAAATATTAATATACATTAATATATAAAGTGGCTTATTAATTGAATGATATAGCAATAATGTAATGTATTAATTAATATATACATTAATGTATAATGTAAAGTATATTAATTAATTTATACATTAAATATAATATTAATAATGTATTTATTAATATTCTTAATCACTAAGATATAAATATTTATATTTATATTAAAACATTAATATTACAGAATTAATACATTACAAAAGTATCAATAAATTATTAAAATATTAATACTTTAATAAATACATCATTAAAGTATTAATACATTAATAATAAATTATTAAATTATTAATTAGTTAATACATTAATAATTCATTATAAAAGTATTAATACATTAATAATGTAACTTATAATGTAAAGTATTTATCAATTTATACATCAATTAGTTTATACATTAAATACATTATTAATAATGAATTTATTATTATTAATATTGTTAAGTAACATTAAGTATTAATTAATTTATACATTAATACATGAATTAGTTTATACATTAAATACATTATTAATAATGTATTTATTAATATTATTAATACACTAAAATATTAATATTAATATTTATAATAAAACATAAATATTGATATTAAAAAAATAATTTTAAAGAATTGATACATTAAAAAKGTATCAATACTTTAGTAATACATTATTAAAGTATTAATACCTTAATAAATACATTATTAAAKTAAAAATACATTATTAAAGTAATAATACATTAATACATTAGTAATACATTATTAAAGTAATAATACATTAATACAGTAATTTACAATGACCATGCTTCAATATGGTTGGCCATGATCATGGATAAATTTGGTAAAACTTTGTTGACTTTGGGAAGGAAAGGTTCATTATGGTTGACATGGTTAATTATAGTTGAGCATGACCATGGTTAACTTCCCTAGACCTTCATCGTGGTTAACTTCTGTAGACCTTCACTATGGTTGACGTTTACTATGGATGAACTTCATTGTGGTTGAACTTGGTTGACCATGACCATAGTTGACTCTGGTTGACCATGGTTGACAATGGATAACCATGTTTGACAGTGGTTGTCCATAAACGATCATGGTTAGTCATGACCATAATTGACTAAGACTATGGATGACATTCAGATAGTGAAATTTGGAAGTGTTTGTCACATTATGATGACATGATATTCGCGTAACATTGTGACAATGAAGCTATGTTGATGACATTGTGATGATGAGGCTATGTTCGTCAGATTGTGACGACAAGATATTTTCATCACAACATGATGACAGGATATTTGCATCACATTCCAATGACGAGGCTATGTTCATAACATTGCGACGACAGTATATTTTTTGTCACATATTAACGACGATGGGGATATTGGGACAAGGGTTTTAGGTTCATCACATTGCAATAACAATTCATTTAAGTAAATATTGGCAATGTGATGAACATAAATGTTGTATGTTCATCGTAGAAATTTGTCAACTTTGGGAAGGAAAGGTTCACTATGGTTGACATGGTTAATTATGGTTGACCATGGCCATGGTTAACTTCCATAAACCTTCACTGTGGTTAACTTTCGTAGACCTTCACTATGATTGACATTCACTATGGATGACCTTCACTATTGTTGACCTTGGTTGACCATGACCATGGTTGACTGTGATTGACTATGGTTGACAATGGTTAACCAAGTTTGACAATTGTTATCCATAGGTGACCATGGCTGGCCATGACCATAGTTGACCAAGACTACGGATGACATTCAGAGAGTGAAATTTGGAAGTGTTTGTCACATTATGACAACATAACATTCATGTAACATTGCGACAATGAAGCTATTTTGATGAAATTGGGATGGCGATGCTATGTTCATCATATCGTGACAATATGGTTATTTTTGTGACATTGCAAGGGAGGGGGGGATAAGTTCACCAGATTACGACGACAAGATATTTGCATCACCATACGATGAGAGGATATTTTCATCACATTTCAATGATGGGGCTACGTTCATCACATTGCGATGACAATATATTGTTTGTCACATATTGACGATGATGGGGATATTGCGACGAGGGATTTATGTTCATCACATTACAATGACATGTCATTTAAGTAAAAAGTGGCAACGTCGTGAACATAAATGTCGTATGTTCATCATATGTCGAATGGACATGTGATGAAAATAAATGTTATATGTTCATCACATAGCGATGACATGATATTTATTTCGACAATGGGGCGATGTTCATCACAGAGTGATGACAAGACATTGTTTTTCACATTATGACGATAGGATATTTGTGTCACAGATGTGAGGATATGTTCATCACATTAGGACGATGAGGTTTTGTTCATCACATTGCAACAATATGGTTATTTTCATCACATTGTGATGACGAGGTTATGTTCGTCACATTGTGACAATATGGTTATGGCCAGTCATGTTCGTCACATTGCGACAATATGGTTATATTCATCAAATTGTGACAATATGGTTATGACAAGACATGCTCGTCACATTGAGAAAAATATTGTTATGGTGACTCGTGTTCTACACATCGCGACAATATCGTTGTGTTCATCACATTGTGACAATATGGTTATGGCCAACCATGTTTAACCATTGTCAACCATGGTCAACCATAGTCAGCAATGGTCATGTTCAATCGTCACATTGTAAATATGGTTATGGCCAACCATTGTCAATCATAGTCAACCATTGTCAACCATTGTCAACCATAGTCAACCATTGTCGACCATGGTCAATGGTCATGGTCAATATTGTTGTGTTCGTCACATTGTGACAATATGGATATGGCCAACCATGTTCAACCATTGTCAACCATGGTCATGGTCAACCATAGTCAACCATATTTATGTTTGTCACATTGCGACAATATGGTTATATTCGTCACATCGTATGTTCAACATATAAGGCCAGGTTCGTATGTTGTTTTTTCACATTATGACGGTAGAATATATGTGTCACATGCGGTGAGGATATGTTCATCACATTAGGATGACAAGGTTATGTTCATCACATTGGAACAATATGGTTATTTTCATCACATTGTGATGACGAGGTTATGTTCGTCACATTGCAACAATATGGTTATATTCGTCAAATTGTGACAATATGGTTATGACAAGACATGCTCGTCACATTGCGAAAAATATTTTTATGGCCACTCATGTTCTTCACATCGCGACAATATCGTTGTGTTCGTCACATTGTGACAATATGGTTATGGCCAACTGTTGACGGGCGAAATCGATCGTTCGTCAACTGAGAGAGTGGAACCGGTCCGGGGTTGTCTAATAACCCAAGCCGTTTGGAATGAACCACCCTGACGGGTTTAGCAGCTCCGTTAGCCGATCTAAGGTTCTATGAAAACCAAAGAGAAAACTAATATAAACTAACTAATCTAACTAAAAACAAATAAAACAAACTAATACTAATTAACAATAAAACAAACTAATACACTAATCTAATTAAAACTAACTACTAAACAAACTAAACTAAATAAAACTAAACAAATCTAACTAAGAGAAACGAAAACAAACTAATAAACTACACTAACTAACTAACACTAACTCTAACTATCTAAACATCTAACTACTAACGGAAATATTATTTATTCACAAAATGTGCAATATTCACAAAATACAGATTTAAGTAAAACCTGGAAAACTCATTTTCTTTCTGCCCTAAGACAGAGAAAGGTATATTTTTTTTTTGTTGATTTTATGATTTAATGAAAAAGAGACAAAACTTACTGAAATTAAACAACCTAATATATTAATTCTAGTTATAAATCTAACTAAACTTATATCTAAACTGAACTACTAATAAATAAACTAAGCGAATAAACAACAAATTGACCTGGAAGCGCTCCAGGTTTGTCCTGTGTTTGATGACTTCGAAGCTGATCGGAGGAAGGAAACTGGCACCGGGTAATCCAAAATCTTCTCGTAAACGATAGTTGCAATGCTCTTTGAGTTTGTTTACAGGACAAAAAAGACATAAAAAATCATAACAATTATATGATTTATAAATCTCTGCAATAAGGGAAACCTGTTATGCAAAAACTTATACATAAATCATTCAATCTACGAAGAAGAGAAATCTGTCGTTCATAAACTGAATCAAGTAATTGCTATGTTTTTAAATAATTGGAAGAAATCAGATATGGATTATATTGATTAAATCATATCATTTGCAAAAGACTAAGATAGCTAAAGTAGTCATTAACTAGATGCAAATTGATACATATAAACATGAAACAAAATATTGATATTATGAAAAGATAAAGCTATAACAGAACACCAATGTATGTCTCAGTCTGTATTAAAATTCCATATCCTTGTTCTCCCAGGAATGAGGATGATGCTTATTACAAAAATAATAAGTATTTATAAGTTTTCCACAGGGTAAAACCTCCCTGTGGCAGTTATCAAACTGTTTACATAATCTGGGAGGATATTCCCAAGATCAACTAAACTAGGAAATTAAAATGAAACCAAAATATTTCAAATATCCTCTAAACTGCCCATCAAATCTCATGCAATTTCGAAATCACCTGAAAATGACAAAAATGAACAAATTAGAATGATCTTTTATTAATAAAATGATAGAAAAACCAATTCTATAGACAAGCTACAGAATCCTATCATTCTGTAGCTGGTCTAAAATAACACACAGAATCAGAATAAAATTAATTGAAAATCTTTTAAAGAATCTAAATTCAATTACCATCCAATCACTATTTGAAAACGAATAATTAAATTTGAACTTGTTATAGCATTCAAAATCAAACAGGATCAGAATGAATATAGAGATAAGAATACGTTGTTTCTTGTTACCAAAAATCGGGTTAACAAAATCACAATCCATCATTTGTGAAATCGTATCATATCCAATTTGAAACAAATGTAATCAAAACAAATCGTATGCAATTGTTTCATAACAAATCAAATTGTGCATAATCGAAACAAATGGCAAGCAACTGTTGCGCTGCCTTGTCTACAGGAATATGAATTCGACAAGATCATACAACAAATCATAATAACTGTTTTGATTTAACAAACGACTCATGCCACAAGTAGATTCACTCGAGCTGGGTTTAGCATAGTCATTGCAAATCATAATCGTTCCGTGATTCGGGCGTATTTGCACAAGTTTGATGAGATAGTTATTTTTATAAAAACAGAGTAGTTCTTTCCAATTAAATTGAACAGAGTGGAACTCAATGATTTGGAGAATCATATGACACATCATATCGTAACAACTACACTCCCGAAATCATTTACCAATCAAAGTATACGAATCATAACGAGATCATAATCGTATTCTAAATTGAGTATGAAGAAACTTCCTGTTCAAATCGGATACAAACCAATCCAGTCGAAAACAAACCATCAAACGATCGAATCAAATCCAAACTGAAACCAATCAAAATATCTATGAGCAAATCATACATCAAATCGAAATTTCGTTTATTTTTAGCAAAGCAAAACAATATACATGATGAACACGAATGACAGAGCCATTTTGAACGAGAGAAAGAGCTATTCGAAATATCAAAATCCATACCTGTATAGCGACGAGACGGCTTGACAGGTGAGAGGGAGTTCTGAAGAACAGATTTGAAGAAATGCATACAGACCCAAAACGCATGTTCCAGCCATTGAAAAATTGACCTGTAAAACAAGATTAATATCTCTGTAGTGACTCACTTTCTGAGGAAACCGCCCACGATGAAGGTGAAGAGGCTAAAAACAGTTCTGGGTTTTCAACGGCTTGATCTAATTCAAAACCGTTTGCCCAGAATCGCTCACGCAAAAACGTGACTCTGGGGCAATTACGGGGGCAGTCTTAAACAGTCTTCTCTGGAAAAAATGGAACCAAAACTGAATGTGAACACCATGGGGGTTCAATTCACCCTTCAGGATCCAGGAGAGAACACACAGTGAGCCGGGCTGAGGGACAAGGGTTTGATCAGAGTAGGCACAGAGATTTTCCCAAAAATCAACAGAGGTAACCCTGTAAAGAGGTAGGCATTAATGCAAAGTGTGCGAGGGTAGTAGAGCTTACTTCTACCATGCGTAAGAGTTATTATGAAAGTAAAACCGCCATTTTACATAGTTGTTCTACCCACTATAGCATAGTTTAACACTCATGTCACTTGCCCAACCAACGAAACAATGGTAAGTGTATAAACAATGCGTTCAATCAACGTTATACCAAAGTTTGAAACCATTAATCATACGATTCAAAACTAAAAGCACATGTTTAACCATGTGCCATTGCATTGTAACAGCTCATATCCATCGTTTAACCAATGTGCCAACAGGTAATCATATAATCAACAAACCAATAGTTCTGAAAACACAAGACATAAATGAAAGATTTAACCATAACACCCATTGCATTTTCACGAAACCAAAGGTCAAGTAAATCAAAATAAAAACGCAAATCCAAATATTAATGCGTTGCAAAATCAATGAAATCCAATCACACAATCAATATAAGAATGTCCAATGAGTATAGTTTGAAAGTTCTTCCAGCTACACAATGATAAACAAAAGTTAAGCGCAATAGGCATATCGATAAAAATATCATGACAGCTCAGATAGTGATCGAAATATGACTTCGAAAGATTAAGTTTTCACGCTTATAGTCGTGAAAACAAAACGAAAATAAGTGTGTAAATGTCGCAAGAAATGAAAATGCCATTTATTTGAAAATTGCGACGAAAACTTGATGTTTGCAAGACATAGGTGTAGGCAGCTTATAGGATCATAAAAAAAATGTGAGTTGGCTGCCAACAATGGCGACACACTGGTAGAAGCAGTTATCTCTGTAAAAGGTACAAATTCAAATTAAGACAGCAAATATAATTCTGACTCAAAAATAACAACCAGAAAATCGTACAAACATCGTCATAAACCATTTTTTCCAGCAGTGTTTCAAAAGATGAAAACCAATAACAATCTTAAGATTAGCAAGTCACGATATTAAAGATAAAATCTTCAATACTGTTGGCATGGCCATTGCTGCCAACAGGCGTCCATAGCCTCGACAGGGTTTCCATTTAACCCACTCTGACATCTTTATCCTATCAAGAAGTTATGGATGAGAATAAAGGACATTGAAGAGGTTTCTTTTTTGCAAATTTTCATATACCTGACATTGCTTCGCTGCCAGCGGGCCTGTTCAGTACCCCGACGAAGTTGTCTTGGCGCCATGCATGCATTTACCCGCTTCCAGCGGACCTGTTCAGCATCCCGGCAGGTTTACAAGCACTTCCCACAGCTCTTATTAATAATTTATTTTGTTTTGTTTTTTTCATAGATATATATTTGAGCGGGGTGACGCTGAAAATCATGATTTTTCAACATAATTTTTTCAGACCTCATCAGAATTTTTTAGGACTGTCCATTACTTAGATCCAGAGATGTTTTATTTATAAAAACAAATTCCTAAGACAGGGAGACATCTTCTGAGTCATTCCCTTAAGGAATAGGGACAGCGTAAAAAGATAATGGATGATCATGACGAACTTTACTCAGAGATCGACATCAGTAAACTTCTTTCAAACAATAGACTTTTCCAACACAGATCTAAACTTCAGCAATATGCCATTGATGTTTGTACAAATTTTTCAGAAGTTATTTCAGCGAAGGAAATTTCCTTTATCTTTGTCTGAATAGCTCAGCATACAGGTATGTGTATTTCAACAACAAAACTAGTAAGCATAAGGGAGAAATCAAAACACACCAACGAAGAAAAAATTGGAAAGCAAAGAAATCCAAACAAGAAAAACAAAAAACAAATATGCACAAAAGGTGCATCTGAAAACCTCATGCAACAAATCCCTTGGGAAACCAAAAAGTAGAAAAATCCTATTTGATGGGAAAGCAGTCCTACTCATGGTACCTTGGGTCAGGGTTGATTCAGATTCATTTATCTCTTTACTTTCCATTTAGGATTTTCATGACAATACCGTGTTTTTGAAAATAAATGTTCAACTAGAAGTAAAGAGAAAAAGGATTAAGAGGACTTCCCTGACAACAACCGTATTATGGTTCTGGTGGTACACCCACTTGCGTTCATGACTGCATTATTAAAAAGAGAAATAGTGAGAAATCAAACTGAAAGAAAACCTATTCCTACCCTAACTATTAAATAAACCAGAATACTACGTGAAGTCATGTTTCCAATGTAGCCATCGGAGTAACTCTAATCCTGCAATGAAAACAAGATCAAACATTATAAAAAAGAATGGTAATATATCAACAAATGACAGAAACATATCACGTTTACCTTCATAATCAACATCTAGAAACAAAGTAAGCATGATGTTACCATTTCCTCGGATATTCTTGTTGTACGAATCCTCCAGCCATTGCGCAATCTTGTCGTGATAAGGGTCATAATGGCATGGGTGAGTGTAAGTAGTTTTGAAAAACTCGTCAGGATTATGAGGAAATGGAATAACCATCAGCCAAGGCTGAAACGTCCCATCCTTCTGAAAGTTCTCTAAGTACTCATTAATTTCTTCACATGGAGGATCTAAAAGAAAAATGTCACGCCTACTTCCAAGATTCTTAGGTAAAAAGAAAGCTAGCACAACTTTGTCTTTATTATGAAATTTTTTCATATATGAATATTCAAGCCACTCTAAGATCCTGTCACAAAAATGGGGATGCAAACCATGACTTTGATGAAACGAATATATCAATGGAAAGCTCATCATAGGAGGATTCATGCAATCAATTGATTCATTGGTTTGAATATTTCCTTCGATGAGATTGATCATTTAAAAATGTGAAGTATCAACATTAAGATTCGAACTAATTAAAGAACGAATATGCAACTTAGAATGTTTGATTTCCATAAGATGTAATGCACTTTCCTTTTCAACAAGAAACTGTGTAAAATCATCTCGCAACATGTCCTCTTCGCATGTGAGTGATGAAAGTAAACAAGCGTCAAATCCAGTTTTATCAATGTTATGCTCAGAATTAATTTCACCAAAATTTAGCATATCGAAGGGATATGATTGTGGTGGAAAAGAGTAGGATGTTGTAGGTAAGATGTCAAGTCCACCAGAATCAAGGAATAGATCGGGATATAAAGAATAAAAGGAATTAGAAATAAGTAGATAAAAAGAATCTCTTGAACTATGATACTCATCAATGATATTCTCAAGACAATTTTCTTCACTTTCTTTAAAACTCTTACTCTGTTTTGGTGACGAATTTCTCAACATAATATGATCATCTGGATTTGCCTTTTGTGTGATAGATAATTCAAAATTTATGTGACCAACATCTAGTCTTTCCTGTGAACAAAGTACGTTTTGAGGATGAAGGTTTAAGGTTTCTTCTTCTCTAATCAATTTCATAGGAATACTAGAACATTCAAGAAGATTTCCGTTGCTTATGTGTTCTTCAATGACTGATTTTAAATGTTGATTAGAACATGAGTTACAAAAATGAGGGTATTCACCTTGAGCCAGAAACGAATCATCTTCCATACTAGTCTTAGACTGAAAATACAATGATTCAAAGGAAAAACCAATTTGGTTGTCAATAAGAGCCTGATCAATAGATTCTACCTTCCTGGCTTGTTCAACATTATCGGAAGAATTTTTCTCTTCTTGCGAAGAAGATTGTTCTTCCAGTTGAGTGATAGGACTTGCAATTGGTTCTTCGTTCGTGATTGAACATGACTGGATGGAAGGGATGGAAGGATCATAGAAGAGATTTAATGCCACTGACATTGTTGGAAATGTTTAACAGGTAGCATATGCTTGTCATTGATGGCAAGTACAGCAATGAAGATGGCATGGGTGCAGGAAGAATGTACAAAGGATTGTTGGCATGATTTACAGGCAGCATAGACTTGTCATTGATGGCAAGTACAGTAGTGATGATGGCTTAAGTACAACAGTGAAGATGGAAGGTTCAGAGAGGTGAATGATCGAAAGCAGA
>ML782050.1:1224730-1239721 GCA_009831015.1 Picea engelmannii
CAGTAGTGATGATGGCTTAAGTACAACAGTGAAGATGGAAGGTTCAGAGAGGTGAATGATCGAAAGCAGACGTTGGAATCCTTTAAGGATTCGAGGAGAATAAGCTCAGGAGGAATAGCATTCTTATACGCGCAGGAAGCTCAGGAAAGAGACCATGAGCCGTCAAATCTCACTCAGAATTCCCGACAGCCATTGGATCTGTAAGAATCATGCAGAGGTTAAGTCCTACTGTGCAGTGATCTCCGTAGGGACACGCGTCAGACATCCAGAGGAGAGTCGGAGGTCAGCTCATCGGAAAATCGGAGTTTCCGTGGACACGGAACTCTTGTATATTGGAATCGCGATCCGCGATTTCCCGATAGGAGGTTTGAACCGTCCATTTGTGAGAACATGTGGTAGGAGATCCGGACGAGTCGGTATTCGGCGTTTCGGAGGGATAAGAAGTGATCTAGACCGTCAATCTAATTCACGATAGTAGTCCACGTCACCCAGGGACACGTGGCACAACCAGAGAATGACAGGTGTCAGGCAGATCTAACATTTCAGGCTCATGCAATTCACGAATCAGAGTGACACGTGGCAGGATCTAACACGTGTCAAACCACGTGTGACGTCAGCAGAGGCATCGGCGATCGAGACTTTGATATGTCAAGAACACACTGCAACAGAAACTCTGAAATCGCGATATGCGATTTTGCGATGTAATCTGAGCCATCGAGCTAGAAGTGATCTGGACCGTTGAATCTCTGCATGGAGTATCGGGGATCGGGAATCGACACTTTGTAGTGTCAAAATCTCTTGACAACGAGAAACCCGAAATCGCGATGTGCGATTTCACGATTCAATCATAACCGTTGAATCCAAAATGATCTGGACCGTTGATTTCTTTCATCGGAGAATCGGGGATCGGGAATTCTAAAGGCATGTGCATGATGACAACGAAAATGCCAAAACCCCGATGAGAGGTTTGACCGAGGTCATGTGTTGACAGTCACATGGATCATTGTGTAGCCGGAAGGGGCTAAAGCTTGGGAAAGGAGCACATCAGGGATCGGAGAATCGGGTGTTCCGAGTACGTGTGCTTCTCGTCACTGAAAACGCCGAAACCCCGATAGAGAGACATAAGGTTGTGGTCACTGAGTGAAGGTCACGTTGACCGGGAGCTAATCTCAGGAGGGATAGCATATGAAAGGAGCCATCGGGAATCGGAGAATCGCGAGTCCGGAGGACTTGTGATTTTTAACATCGCAAATGCCGAAATCGCGATGAGTGAAATCCCGATTTGATCTGATCCGTTGGATCAAGTAGTGATCGGAGGGTTGTTGTTCTTCCTCGCACATTAACGCTTCAGTTATGAATCAGTTAAGAGAAACGGACTGATGATGAAAAAGAAGTTAGCGTTTCAGTGGCAAAGACAGGTGTTCTTGTTATTGGCTGAGAAAAGGCGAAGTGAAACTGTCGGTGAGGTGTGTGTAAAAGAAAATGAGACAGACTGTGCATGGTGGGTGATACTGGAAGAAAAAGAGCTTGTAATTGAAACAGAAAGGATGAGCTCGACTGTTACAGAGAAGAGGAAGAGTCTCAACTGCCATAGAGACTGAGGAGTCTCAGCATAACACCCAGTGATGTTGAACATGTGAGAAAACGGCCAGAGAAGCTGAAGAGTTACCATGAGTATCAGGCAGAGCACTCGAGACGTGGAGAACATGGGCACGGTGTGAGCATGCAGTGTGGGGCACACATTGCATGCACAAGGTGCACGAAAAAAATAAATAAGTACACAGTGCAGAGAAGAGATGAGGCTGCGGTTGCCATTGTTGTTGGAGTTATCGTGGTAGCTGTGTAGAAGGATTGAAATGTGAGCAAGGAGGCAGAGCGCATGTGGAGAAATACACAACAGAGGAAGGTTGCATGGAAAGGACATGGTGCAAAGAGTATAAATGGAGAAGAACAGAAAGTGCAAGGTGTGTGCAGAAGACACTAATGCAGACAGGACAGAGCAGGTTAACAGAACAGCGACAAGGCTGGTAAGCCATTGAATAACTTTATTGTGCTGTAATGAGTTTAAGTCTCAAAGATTAATATTTAAGGGAGGTTGGGAGGTGCTCGAGAGGAATGTTGTACTCAGAGGTTCAAGTGGGTGCTTGAACACAGGGAGTTGTAGCTTCCATCTGGTTGCAGCCAGAGAAACAAGGGTGGCAGGGTGGTGCAAGGGAGAACTCTTGTTCTCTGTTATACAGGTTGGTGCTTGTATGATTGGAAGTTGGTGCTTCCATCCAGTTGGTGCTGGAAACAGTCAGGGAGTTGGTGCTTCCTTCTAGTTGGTGCTAGAGAAACCAGAAAGTTGGTGCTTCCTTCTAGTGGGTGCTAGAGAAAACAGAGAGTTGGTGCTCTCAGCAAGTTGCATCTTGCAAAATAGAGGTTGTAGCCTCATTATGAGTTGGTTCTCATATGTATGATAATGTACAGAATGTAACTATTACTTATCATATAAAGAAAAGAGTTTTTTACCCTGTATGGGTTTCCTCAGGAAACATCTGTCTCTGTGTTTCTCATATATGTGACTGATGTTGAATGTGCCATTGTTTATTTCCCTGCATTATTGTGATCATCATTTAGTGTTTCAGCAAAGAGTTTAAAAGAAGCATAATTGTTTAAGCACGGTAACAACTGATTNATCTACATAATATCAACAACACCTTGCATCTAGAACTGAGATTGATTGCCTTCTTTCGCCCGAACCGGTGATCCTTCACCCGAAAGTACGAAATCAAGTCGAGCAAAGCCAAGGCCAACATCTCTAGGCAATAGCGGCACATTCATAACTCCTTTTCTTATTTATTGGTATTATGTCTTTACGTTTAAGAGAGGAACTCTTTAGGAAATAGACTTTATTCATTAGTTGGGTTTAGTAGAGATAGGTTGAAATAGTAAATGGAGGAATAATAAGGTTAGATTCCTTTATTTAGATTTTTATAGTCTTTGGGTTTAGGATTGATAATATGAAGAGGAGTTAGTTAAGTCTTGTATTTAGTGTTGTTAGTAATGTAAATTGTATGAGTAGTCTTTGTAGAAAGTAAGAATAGGAATATGAAGTAGCTTTAGAATTAGGAGATAGAAAATAGTATCTTTAGATACTAGTTAATAGCTTTATGTATTGAATAGAAACTAGGATATATGGGATCTTTCAGATCAGAGGAGGAACTTTTCTTTTAGAGTTGGAGCTTGTACTATTATCTATTTGTTTTAGACTCCTTGTAATAACTCTCACTTTTAGTATTTGAAGAAGAAGACTCCTAGATAGTTTAGAGAAGGAAATTAGATATTTTTTATATAGATAGTGAAATGCTCCTTTAGATTATGAATCATTAGCACTGTGACTCTTTATTGGTCTTGACTAGGTTTGGTCTTGGACTCAGCGAACCATAGGTCTAGTTATTGTTGGAACAACTTGAGCTTAGATGAAAGGGATTGTTAGCTTAGACTTAGCAATTTGATCTTACTCTTCAAAGCATAGTATTAGGATTTAGATCTTACTCCTCACAAAGAAACTAGATAACTCAGAAAAGTAGAGGATCTCCTGCTGATATCTCTATTACAGCTTGGTGGTAAGGAGGAAGTATATTACAGCTTGAAAGGAGGAAGGTTGGAACCACTTAATAAACACGGGGGACCACCAGACCACTTCCTATGTTCTTGCATGGAGGTACCACTGAAGAAACACGGGAAATAACTTCTCTTTAATTGCTTGTTGGATCTTGATAGGAGAGTAGAAGATCTTTCACGAGGAGAGAGTTTAATCTATGATGCAAGTGAGGTGGAGACAAGTCATCAAGTGGAGACTACAAGTTGAGAGTCAGATATGAAGCAAGTGGAGAGTATTGGAAGTTGGATATATTGCAAAAGCCATTAAAGGACATAGACCATTTAGACTTGACATTTCCCAAGGTTCCAACGAAGGCCTTGTACAAACTTCAAATTAGTGTCACATAGGAAATTCAATAAAGGGCCCGTGCAGATGATACAAGTCTACAATTGGCCAACGAAGTAAAGAAAAAACTGGAGATGACACTTAGTTTTGGTTGTGGAGCCTGATTATCTTTCTGATTTAGAGGTATTTGTTTCCAGCCGTGTTTATACACCATGAAGACTTTACACCCCATAAGAATGTACAGTCCTCTATGTAGGGGAGTGCAAAGGGGGGTTACCCCCTCTGTGGGGTTCGAGGGCAAGCGGGCCCCCGGTGGGGGTTTGGGGTCGAAGCCCTCGAAGGAAAATTTTTCTTGTAAATGTATATTGTAATTTCATTGTAAATATGGACCGTTCATTATAAGGTCGCAGATATGACAGTAGAAGTTATGTTAGGGTTTTTTTCCCTAGAAGACAACCCTATTTTATGAGGGAAATGCATTGCGGCTATGTATCATGGTGAATATTGTATTCTGAGTGAGGAGACTGTGGGATAACGAAGAGGAAGTTACAATGGGTTTGTTGTAGGTTGTTTCCCTTTATTTGTTGGATAATAATAAAGGAAGGACCTGACAATTTCTCTAGTGGACGTAGCCCACACTGGGTGAACCACATATATCGGTGTCTCTATTGCATTGTGTATCTTCTGTGTTTTATTTCCGCATTTGTTTTATTTTATTGCTCCGGGATCCTGTTTTTCTAACAACTGGTATCAGAGTGAAAGGTAACTCGCAAGAAAAGAGGGTTCCTGGTTCGAGTGGGAGAAATGGAGGAAGATGGAAAGTTTAGGGTCGAGAAATTTAATGGCCAGAACTACCAGTGATGGAAGATGCAGATGGAAGATTATTTATATCAGAAGGATTTATTCCTACCATTGGGTGGAATAACAAAGAATCTGACGCCCATGAAGGACGAAGAATGGGAGGTTCTTGATAGAAAGGAAATAGGAACGATACGGCTAATCCTGAAAACGTCAGTGGCTTTCAATATTTCAAAAGAAAAGACAACGAAGGAGTTGATGGACACATTGGCTAAACTATATGAAAAACCCTCAGCGTCCAATAAGGTATTTCTAATGAAGAGATTATTTAATATGAAGATGTCAGAAGGTGGGTCTCTTGTAGATCATTTAAATGAATTTAATATGATTACTAATCAACTAAGTTTTGTAAAAGTGGGCTTTGATGATGAGGTCACGGCTCTTCTAATCTTGTGCTCATTACCAGAAAGTTGGAACAGCTTGGTCATGGCTATAAGTAACTCTGTCTCTGGTTCAAACACTTTAAAAATTGATGATGCTATTGGTGTTATCCTTAGTGAGGAAATGCGATGGAAAAACACAGGTGAGACATCAGGTAATACGTTGAACATGGAGAACATGGGAAGAAAAAATGATAGAGGAAAGGGCTCAGGGAACCATGAGAATTCTAAGAAGGTTAGATCCAAATCCAGATTTGGAAAGATAGAGTGTTGGAATTGTGGGAAGAAAGGACATCTGAAGAAAGACCGTAGAGCTCCAAAGAAATAAAGAGATGGACAACAAGAGAAAAATCAAGAAGAAAATGTAACAGGTGATGTGTTGCAAGATGCTTTGATTATTTCTGTAGATAATATTTCCGAGTCTTGGGTTGTAGATTCAGGGGCTTCATTTCATGCCACACCCCATAGAAAACATTTTCTAGATTATGTTCAAGGTGATTTTGGACATGTTCATTTGGGTGACGATGCACCATGCAAAATTGTTAGAATGGGAAAGGTAAAAATAAGGCAAAGTAATGGAAACCAATGGTTGTCAAAAGAGATAAGACATGTTCTAGATCTAAGGAAAAATCTAATTTCAACATGGCAGTTGACAAGTGAAGGTTGTATATCCATATTTACAGATAAGGTGTGAAAGGTCACCAAAGAGTCATTGGTGATAGCAAAAGGAGAGAAGGTAGGTACATTGTATTTATGTACTCTTAATATTGCCTCTTCTATCTCTTTAGCTTCTACATGAGTGGATACAACATTGTGGCATCATAGGTTTGGACACATGAGTGAGAAGTGGATCCAGATACTTAAAAAAAGAAATTTGTTGCCAAATCTTAAACAAATTGATTTAGCTTTCTGTGAGCATTGTGTTTATGGAAAACAGAAGAGAGTCTGATTTCTTAGAGTCGGAAAAGAAAAGAAGAGTGAAAGGTTATATCTTGTGCATACAAATGTATGGGGACCAACTCAGGTATCATCTATTGGTGGATCTTGTTATTATGTTACTTTATTGATGATGCAACTAGAAAAAACTTGGGTTTATTGCATTCGACAAAAATCTGATGTTTTTGATACTTTTAAGAAATGGAAAGATTTGGTTGAAGTGTCTCAGATCAGATAATGGACATGAATATTGCAGCAAGGATTTTAATGATTATTGTTCATACCATGGGATTCGTAGAGAGAAGACATTTCCAGGAACACCACAAGAAAATGGTTTGTCAGAAAGGATGAACATGACAATCATGGAGCGTGCAAGGAATATGAGATTGCATGTTGGTTTGCCTTTACATTTATGGGCAAATGTTGTAGATATTGTTGTTTACTTAATAAACAAAGGATCTTCAAGCACTTTGGATGGTAGAATTCCAGAGAAGGCATGGACAAGTAAAAAGGTAAACTATTCTTTTTTCAAGACTTTCGGGTGTGAATCATTTGTCCATATTGATAAAGAAAATAGAACAAATCTTGAGACAAAATCCAAGAAGTGTACCTTTATTGGATACAATGTTAATGATTTTGGTTATCACTTATGGGATTATGAAAAAAAAAAAATCATTAGGAGTAGAGATGTCATATTCAATGAGAAGGTCTTGTACAAAGATCAGTTGCAAGGAAAGAAACAGGAAAAAGAAAAACCAAAATACATAATGCTTGATGAGATCACTGAAAAAGAAACTCTAAATGTACTAGAAAATCAAAAGGTACAACAAGAACATCAGCAGGTACCTCAAACTTCTGCAAGTGTTGTTAGAATATCTACCAGCTTAAGTAGACCCCCTGAATGATACTCTCCTTCATTGTATTATTTATTGTTGACCGATTCTAGTGGACTAGAATATTATGAAGAGGCAATGCAAGAAGACACCAAAAAGAAGTGGGAGCAAGGCATGAAAGAGGAAATGGATTCCTTGATAAATAACCAGACTTGGGACTTAGTTCAGTTGCCTACAGGAAAAAGAGCATTGCAGAATAAATGGGTTTACAAGTTGAAGGAAGAAGATGGAGGAAAAAAATGGTACAAGGCTATACTTGTTGTAAAGGGGTTTGCACAAAATAAAGGTATAGATTTTGATGAAATATTTTCTCCCGTTGTTTTTTTGTTTGTTTGTTAGTTTGTCTGTGACATGTGGGACTAACCTGTGGCTAAGAAACCGTGACTCAGGGGCATCTAAGCCGTCAAAATCACCGAGGGATCTCACCCGGCCTGAGCCACACCAACCCTTAACATGGCTGGATTTTTTGTCCCCGCAAGTTTTGAACCGATGACTTTAACGTCACAGAGCGCCTTAACAACACACTCCGTCACCGACTATCCTACACCTTGGGGACTCTCCCGTTGTTAAAATGACTTCAATTATGACTATTTTAATTCTTGTGGAAATAGAAGATTTGCATCTTGAATAGTTAGATGTAAAATCAACTTTTCTCCATGGGGATTTGGAGGAAGAGATTTATATGCAACAACCACAGGGGTATGAGGTCAAAGGGAAGGATAATTTGGTATGCAGGTTGAATAAGAGCTTGTATGGCCTAAAGAAAGCTCCAAAGCAGTGGTATTTGAAGTTTGACAGATTTATGACAGAACATGGTTGTAGTAGATGTCATTCTGATCACTGTGTTTATTTTTAAAAACTAGAAAATGGAAGTTATATTATCTTGCTATTACATGTAGATGGCATGCTTGTTGCAGGGTCTAATATGCAAGATATAAATGTGCTCAAGAATAAATTAGCTAATTCATTTGCGATGAAGGATTTGGGTGCTGCAAAGAAAATCCTTGGTATGAGAATAACAAGAGACAGGAAAAATCGCAAATTGACATTGTCTCAAGGTCAGTACATAGAGAAGGTGTTGGAGAGGTTTAGAATACAGAATGCAAAACTAGTTAGTATACCTTTGGCCAGCCATTTCAAATTATCTAAAGAAATGTGTTCCAAGACACATGATGAGATATAATACATGTCCAGGGTCCCTTATTCATCAACAATTGGCAGCCTGATGTATGCGATGGTTTGCACAAGACCAGATATTGCACATGTAGTGGGAGTTGTGAGTAGGTATATGAACAATCCAAGTAAAGAACATTGAGAGGCAATAACGTTCATTCTCAGGTATTTGAGAGGTACTACTACTCATGAATTATGTTTTGGAGGTTCAAACATTGTTCTACATGGATACGTTGATTCATATATGGCAAGTGATAAAGATAGCAGGAGGAGCACCACAGGGTATGTTTTTACTATAGGTGGAACAAAATTAAGTTGGATTTCGAAACTGTAAAAGGTTGTTTCACTTTCAACAACATAGGCAAAGTATGTTGTTGCTACAAAGGCTAGTAAAGAAATGATTTGGTTACAGAGGTTTATGGAGGAATTGGGAAAGAAGCAGGAGAATAATAGGTTGTACTGTGACAGTGGCATTGCCATTCATCTTGCAAAGAACTCAACCTTCCATTCGAATACTAAGCATATACAACTCATATACCATTTCATACGATCTTTCTTGGAAGATGGACATTTGAATTTGGAAAAGATACACACTAGCCAGAATCCTGCAGACATGTTAACTAAGAGAGTAACCAGGGAGAAACTAAGTTCCTGCTCAATTTCAGTTGGTCTTCAAGCATGAATACGAAGATGAGAAATTTGTTAGGTCCAAGAAGGATCATAGTCTAACATATATAACAATGGAGGAGTTGTTGAGATCAGTCTCCAAGTGGGAGATTGTTGGTTGTGAAGCCTGATTATCTTCCTGATTCAGAGGTCTTTGTTTTTAACCATGTTTATATCCCATGAAGACTTTACACCCCAGAAGAATGTACACTCCTCCACGCGGGGGAGTGCAGAGGGGGGTTACCCCCTCTGCAAGGTCAGGGGCAAGCGGGCCCTCGACGGGGTTCGAGGGCAAATCCCCTGAAGGAAAAATTGCCTTGTAAATGTATATTGTAATTTCATTGTAAATCTAGATTGTTCATTATAAGAGCGTAGATCTGATGGTAGAAGTTATGTTAGGTTTTTTTGCCTTATAATGAAACCCTCTTTTATGAAGGAAAGTATTGCAGCTATGTATCATGGTGAATATTGTATTCTGAGTGAGGAGACTGTGGGAGAACGAAGAGGAACTTACAACGGGTTTGTTGTAGGTTGTATACCTTCATTTGTTGGATAATAACAAAGGAAGTACTTGGAGATTTCTCTGGTGGATGTAGCCCACATTGGGTGAACCACGTATATCTGTGTCTCTATTGTATTTTGTATCTTATGTGTTTTATTTTCACATTTGTTTTATTTTATTGCTCTGCGATCCTGTTTTTCTAACACTTATCCAGGTGTAGTTTGAGAGGGAAGAAGCAAAGCAATGCACTTTCAGAATGGAGAAGTAGGTGGAAGAAGTCTTTAAAACAATTCCTAACAGCGTGTAGGAAGGGAACATACCAACAGAGGAGAAGATTGAGAAAATAATAAAGGATATGGAGAATTAAAAGAGCCACATTACATAGTTGACAGAACTCCTAGCAACACCTAACACTCCACCAGAAGTACAATCACAAAGGGAGAATGAGGCTATAGGTCATACGGAGAGCATTGCGTAGATGATCCAGGAAATCACAGATCTATATAATAAGAGTGCATAGTTATGGACAAACCTACAAGAGGATGAGAACCTACAAGAGTTAGACAAGAAAGAAGAAGGGGTAAATACTGCAGTGCAAGAACTGAAGCAAAGGCAGAAAGCGATGACAATATTAGATAGGTTGAAAAGTGGGTAGGGATTGAAGAGTTTATAGGCAGAGCTAAAAACTATACAAGTAGACAAGCAGTCAAGGCAGGCGCAGTTGGAACCACTACAAGAAGGCGCAAAACAAACACCGACAGATATTGACGTAACTAAAGGTCAGATTGAGCAAGTTGGATTAGAGAGTGAAGAAGTGTTGAAGGAGCATATTATAACGCAGATTGTGGATACTATAGCAGAGAAGAGCGCACAAGTAAAATATCAGGTCGAAGAAGTTTCAAGCAGGTTTCAAGCGTTGGAGAAGTCAATGTAGGAGGAAAACACTACCTGAGTGGCTCGAGATGAGCCACTTGTGAGTGTTGGGGGCCTGTTGGTGCAGTCCATTTTGGGGGAAACATAGTAATTTATGAAGACAGTTAGAAAATGGATCAAAAAAGGAGTGTGCGTTGAAAAATGGGGAAAAACAACGCGGGGAAACAAGGAAAGCCAAAAGAAGGAAGAAGGGTGCGGATCGATGAAGGAAAACGGTTGGATTATGGATTAGGCACGCGTAGGAAGTTAAAATGTGGACAAACATAATCCACTAAGGGTTAGTGGGTTAGGGTTTTGGTCATTGTTGTAACAAGTTTTAACCCATTTTTGTAATATAAATATGTATGGTGAGATCTAGTTACGATTACTGTTAGTTGTGGAGATAATATTGAGATGATCTTAGAGTCAGTTTTGGCAATAGAGAGATTCATTGTAATTGAGGGTCAGGTCATAAGATGTGGAGCTTAGTGCGACTTATCCGTCAACCTCTTATGACTTCTTATGTAATGTGCACAACGCTATAAATTTGATGAAGAATAATAAAAGAATGAAGAATGCCAAATATTTGTGGACGTAGCCCAGAGGGGGTGAACCACGGTAAAATTTTGTGTCTCTATGTGGAATGTTCTATTATTTCTTGTAGTTACTTAGTTATGATAAATGAATGTATCTGTTAGAAGTAAAATGCAGTGCACATTAGAATAATCATGATATTTACTGCAAAATGAACTTTAATGAATGCAATTGATTATAGTATGGTAGATCTAGATATAATGATGCATTAGAATGGTATATCTAATGTGTGTTGAGGTAGAAAGAATGTCTGACATCCCCACAATGGCCTCCCTTCCACGATTGCATATATTCGGGTCTTGCAATCACCCATAAGCCATCTCGGGTGAGACTTCATTGTGCACTATGTGCACAGTGTTGCCTTCTGGTCTCCAAAAGGGCTGATGGTTTGGAGGGTTTTGTTGGAAACCTAAAGTAGAGCCCGAGTCATCCCAAACACTCCAACACAGAGGATGACATTCTCAGAATCAAGACTAGGGTTAGGGATCAATTCCCACTATTAGTATGAGTGACAAACCTATTCCAATAAACCAAGATCACTTATATAACCAATATATGCACAAATGCGTACTTGAACGATTAACCTTGCATTTATTGTTAATGATTTGACTAACTACCCCTTGAATGTGCATGTACTTATTCCCCTATATTGCATTTATTTGAAAACCAAGTCTAGTCTACACCACATATTATAATCAAATGTGAATTAGAAGCAAGTTTGTTTTAATGAAGCACAATATGATCACCTTACTTTTCAAATTGGAATAATCGTGAAAATGTGTGAAAAACAATGCTCATTCTATGAATGTTCACTTTGTATGAAATGCTTTAGCATGTTTGTAATCATTATTAATTGACAAAACAAACCTAAGTTACTCTTTGTGCATATTGGTGATTGTGAATTTGTGAGATATACTGTGTACTCAATTCCCTTACATTTTTATGTTATTGAGAGTGTAAAGGGTCGATCTTCCTTTTATTATGAATTAAATTAATCGAACAAACTAATGAAAACTATATTGCATCAATATTTGAATTGTGGAAATATTTTACCCAATATGTTAATGACCAATTAATAAGAGAATGAATCATTTTAACCCTTCATCTAATTATAATTACATAGTAACCCAAGAGTATTAACAATGCTCAAAGCTTAATATGGGAAGTGTATTGTGTTAATCTCTTGAACTTTGGTTTTACTATATGTGAAAATGAATTAAATAAATTGTGAGTGAAATATGCCTCATCTAAACTCTTTCAAGAGATCAAATGTGCTTGAATCCTTTAAAAAAATTGTACTATGAATTGATGTATGCATTGGTGAGAAAACTAAACAAAATTATGTTATTTAAAACTTGGCTTCATTCTATGATTTTTTGCTTTTTATTTGTGATTAAGAAATGAAATATTTCAAAATTGCTTTACACATTGAACTTAATTAATGTGGAACCCACTTTATCTTATTATTCAAAATCATGAAAACATTGAGTCCTCAACAACCTTCTCGAATTTACATAATTTTAAAATTTGGGAACCACTCCTTTTTACTTATGTATCCTGTTACAAATTATTTGGATTTTACTTATGTGTATTACTACGACTTTTTTTTCCAAAGAGAAAAATTCTCAATTATATTAAAAATATAATGTGTTCTCTGGACAGAGAAATTATAAAGTACTGCTGAGGATACAAAACTTTGTTTGATGCTGCTTTCGCTAATGGGGTCTCTCGACTAGTAAATGGAGAAAGATTGTACAATGAGAAAGGTCAAGTATAAAATATTTCTGCCATATCTAGCGGGAAAAGTTCTTCAAAATATGAGAAATATATGGAAAATAAAATGAAGATCTGGAGTAGTCATCAATAAATCATAACAAGAAAGACTGCTAAGACGAGTAGAGTAGTTCTTAAAATAAAGATAGGAGATGAGGAGAGCCCTCATGGCCATCTAGCAAGAGATTGTAAGTTAAAATGCCCTCTTTTTTTTGTAGAGCTGCCTTGGATACTTTGTCTGCAATTTTGTTGTGTTCACGGTATATGTGATTGAAGCATAGTTTTTTGAATGAGGGAAGCAATAGTTTGATTCTATCCTTCTAAGCCAAGGGGAGATGGCTTGAAGATCACTCTTGTTGTCCAGCCACTCAATAATGATTTTGGAGTCCCCAAGCATCTGAAGTGCATCAATATGATGTCTAGAGGCCAGGAAAAGAGTGGCCCAGGCACCCAGTATTTGGATTGACTCTCTTAATTTGGATTATCTTTTAGAGGCTAAACTAAAAAATACAACTTATTTGCTACTACGACTTATTTGGATTGACTCTCTTAATTTTGATTATCTTTTAGAGGCTAGACTAAAGAATTGAATGATAATCCATCTCTCTTTCCTTTCTTTTAGTTCAAATGACCCACTAAAGAAAATCTTATACTTTTGAAGTCTTTCAAATCCATCCCTTAGTTTGAAAACCATGCATCTTATTAGTCCCTGCCAAGGAGACTATAGCAATCGATATGATGTTGACTTGATATTAGTTGACAGTTGACCAAAAAAATTTACAATATTTTCAAAGTTTAACATCATACAATGAATTTTATTATTTATTTTAAATATTTAAATTTGAGAGTTATTGACTGCTATAGCAGCATCAGGCGTACGTAGATACACACATTTTTTTATGCAAGGATCCATATAAGATGGGCTTAATTAGTGCACTTTGGATGTACTAATTTCGTTTCTGGGCAGTGTGTAGTTAAGAGAACACAGAGTGTGTTATTTGCGGCTCACAAGAACGCGTGGGTAAAAATTGAGTACAGTGAAATTGCATTCATTTTCACCAATTCGGCCATTGGAATACCTTAATTACCAGTAGATTCTTACATTGATGGTCATTGGTACTACGGACGTTGAGGATACACCTTACACCTTAAAGTGTTTCAAGATAGTCTCTAGACATATTTAATTCTACAGCTTTCACTGCCTTCTTTGTCATTTGAACTCGTGGCTCACCTAGACGCTTAAATATATACTCCCTTTACGTTCCTTTCGAATTTTTGTTATCTTTTGCGATTGATGGGAACAGTCATGGCTTTGGTTATCAAGGTAATGTAGTCTTTGTATCATCTTTGAAATCTGCATTTGGGTTTTCGTGCTAAGTAAAAAATAATTGGGTTTTGGAGGTTGAAAATTTTCTAGCAGTGTTTGATTTCTATATCAGATGGTTTTTATTACCATTTTTGTGGTAGAGTACCCTTTCTTTAAAATGTTTGATATCTATATTAGAGAGTTTGATTACCATTTTTTCTGTAGAGTAACATTTCTTTTCATGTATTTGCTTTCAGTGTTAATTTTCTTTTCCAACATGTAAATATGTAGAAATCTGTTTTTAAGAGAAAAATTGGCGCTGTGTGTGGGGATGAGGTCTAGGGTGATTACTTACATCTGTGATGACCAGGGTTCAAAGCCCCACGGGCTTTGATATTATGGTTGACTTGAAGCCTTCTGAATTGTGGAGGGGGTGACACTGGTACATAGGTACTTTAAAAAATAGTTTTGTATAAAGAGGCCAATTCATTTATACAGCTTCATAACTGAAGGTAACACAATCATATGGCTTCATAGATGAAGGTAACACAATTATAAAATAGATATTTCAAGTACTCCAATATCCTCTCCAATGAGCCCTTGGAGCCAAAGTGGCCATGCCTTGCTTCTAATTATTGTCAAACTGATTCTAATATTTCCTCTTATGTGGTTAATTTCTATGGCTATGCAGAAGAGTCCCTCCTCCTGCAGCTTCAAGAAAATAGTTTCTCTTGTATTTCTAGTGCATTACTGCCTAACTTCGGGTGTTAATATATTTATTTCATTAATCTGTCATGCAGGCCAAGGGGGCATGATTATGCTGATATATTCGAATTAGTGGATCTTTTACTGGAATCCCCCATACCTAGGAATAAGCTTATTGTCTGCTTTCACGAGGCCAGTGACCGTGGCTCCCAGGTTTGATTGTAGGGTTTAATATTTTGGGTTTGCAAGTTTTATTAACTGTGCAAAACTATAAAGGATTCTTTCATATTTGTTGCTGACTTGCAATTCTAATTTTAGGAGTTTATGCATTTTTGTTTTTCCCAATTAAGGCACTTGTATCC
>ML782050.1:1261321-1288443 GCA_009831015.1 Picea engelmannii
ATGTATTAATGTATAAATTAATTAATACTTAATGTTACTTAACAATATTAATAATAATAAATTCATTATTAATAATGTATTTAATGTATAAACTAATTGATGTATAAATTGATAAATACTTTACATTATAAGTTACATTATTAATGTATTAATACTTTTATAATGAATTATTAATGTATTAACTAATTAATAATTTAATAATTTATTATTAATGTATTAATACTTTAATGATGTATTTATTAAAGTATTAATATTTTAATAATTTATTGATACTTTTGTAATGTATTAATTCTGTAATATTAATGTTTTAATATAAATATAAATATTTATATCTTAGTGATTAAGAATATTAATAAATACATTATTAATATTATATTTAATGTATAAATTAATTAATATACTTTACATTATACATTAATGTATATATTAATTAATACATTACATTATTGCTATATCATTCAATTAATAAGCCACTTTATATATTAATGTATATTAATATTTTAATTTATACATTACATTAATACAATACATCAATGTATCATTACATTATTAATATTTTATTTTATTACTCTATTCATATTTTTGCAATGTATTAATTAATAATGTATAAATTTATTAATTAATTAATAYWTTACACTATTAATGTATCAATCAACTACATTATACATTAATGTAACTTCATACTTTAATTTATAGATTATATTTATACATTATCAATATCTATTACATTAACATTAATAGATCTCATTAATTTATATACATTAATATAATATTAATGTAATAATTAATTAAAACATTAATTATGTATTAATATATTAATGGTGGTCAAGAAGGCATGTCCGCTGTCAACTAGCAACAACCACATTAAGTAAAAAGTGGTTGATATACGCCGACCATTTTCCACCTTTTTAAAATTAATGGCGTCGATCGGTGTATATCAACCACTTTTTACTTAATGTGGTTGTTGCTAGTTATATACATATGATCACGTCGTCTTTGCCATCCAACAGAGTAGATCAATGATTTGCTGCAGCAATCATCTGTAAGTGCTCAATCACTGAATATAATTAAATTTTTCCATAGGAGTCTGTTTATAGTTTCAATTTTTTTTATCGTTTTTGCAGAATGAATAGGTAATAATGGAAGTGCAGGGAATTTTTCCATATAAGTCTATATACAATTTAATTTTTTTTAATCGTTTTTAGAGAATGAATAGGGATTAGCCGAAGTGCGGGGAATTAGGATGTTTCCTGATATGGATAAGGGTTCTCTTTATGAGAATCATCCACTTACATATTTTTAACAGTTTAAACACATGATTTTACATGCACCTTTTCAGTTGCGGGAATTAGAGATTTCTGGTTACCTTTGGAAGATTCCAAAATTCATAGAGAAGCTGGAGCATATTGAAGGGATATTTTTCTGCAATGTTTCTTTTTGAAAATTGCCAGAAGCAATTTGCAAGATTAGGTTTTTGAAGATTTTGGTGTTAAAAGGGTGCCCAAAACTGAAGGAGCTACCGGATTATTTTGGTAACTTGACTAACCTCCAACACATGGAGCTATATCTTTGTAGGAGTTTACATAGGCTATTAGAGTCCTTTGGTAAGTTGACTAACCTCCAACACATGGAGCTGTCTCGGTAACTTGAGGAACCTCTAAGACATGGCGATGCATCAAAATTCTTGTGCCCACAAGAGTTGACCACGGTGGTTATCGCCATGATCGGTGGTCGGTTGAGGCAGTCTGTAACATTATTGGTTCTGCCCTTCTTGTACTTGATGTTCAAATGAAATTTTTGCAGATATGTGGACCACTTATGATGGCGATCTTTCTGCAACTTCCCTTGTGTCTATATGAACTGCAGGGGTCGGTGGTCTGTGTGGATGATCGTTTCCTTCCCCAAAATGTAATTCTTCCACTATCGACAAGCCTGCACAATGGAATACATTTATTTTTCATAAGTGGGATACTTTCGAACTGTGTCAGACAGTGTCTCACTGTGATATGCCACTAGATTCCCCTTTCGAGTAAGAACTACCACAATAGCATAGTTAGAGGCATCTATCTCAATCTCAAATGGTTGTTGCAAGTCTGGTAATGTGAGCACTAAGACGCAAAAGAGGTGATGTTTCAATTCTATGAACATGTTCTGTTGAGATTCCGACCAAAAGAATTTTTCTTTCACTCCTCCCTTGGTGAATTGACTCAAGGGCCAAGTCATATGAGAGAATCACAACACGAACCTGCAGTAGAAATTAGCAAGACCCAGAAAGTTACGAAGCTCTATTAGAGTGGTCGGGGCTATCCAATCCCAGATGACTTGGATCTTGGCTGGATCCACATGCACCCCATGCTAATCAATAATGTATCCATGATACTGAACCTGGGTCATGCCAAGAGTGCACTTCTCCAAATTGGCACACAACTTGTGTTTCCGCAGTCTTTGGAGGACCTGTCGGATGTGGTGGAGGTGCTCTTCCCAATTTTGGTTGAAGATCAGGATGTCATCCAAGTACACTACTATAAATGAGATGGTTAATGGCTGCAATATGTTGTCCATCAGCCTCATGAAGGTTGCGGGAGCATTCGTCAACCCAAAAGGCATGACCAACCATTCAAAAAGGCCCTCCTTGGCTTTGAAGGTAGTCTTCCACACATCAGACGATTCGATTGGTACTTGGTGATACCCGGACTTCAAGTCAATTTTGCTAAAATATTTCTCCCCTTTGAGTTGGTCCAGAAGGTCATAAATCCGTGGGATTGGGTACCTATTCCGAACGGTGAGCTTGTTCACCACATGATAGTCAATACAGAGTCTCCAATTCCAATCCTTCTTCTTCACTGATGCAAACCCCCCTTCTCTCCTAAAGACTGCGCGACCTACCGATCTAGGATCGATCAAGAAACTGAGTGTGATTGACTCTTTGGCCTTCAAGAACCTCAAATCCACTTAACATGCCCTCTTTCCCTTAAATCATAGTTTATATGGAACCCACAACTTTCTCCTTAATGCCTTTAATCTTCAGCATATTTAGATGCTAGCTCTCCTGGTTAAGCCCCTCCCTTTATGTGACTAAGGCTATGACCAATCGCCTAATCGAAAGGTGCATCACAACTTTGTGTATCGAGCCTTTGCATGCAAGTCACTCTGACTCTCCCAACTTATGAAATCCCGACAGGAGACTAGCGCATGCTATCCCCTCTATTCGCCTTCACTTACGTGGCCCTTCACTATGACCGTGGGCCAATCTTTCAAGCACGTCGCGATTTCACGTTTCACAAGTTCTCACTTCGCGAATCGTCTCCCTGGACAAATCAATAGTCCATATCTCTCCTGGATCCAACGGCTCAGATCAAATCGCGATTTCGTAATTCGTGAGCTCTCAGAACTCTTACCTTTGATTTCCCGAGTTACAAACTCCTGACAAGACCAGTTCTACGGTTCATCTCCCTCCTTCGATCAGCGGCTGTGATCAAATCATGATTTCGTGATTCACGAGTTCTTGTAACTCTACCTTTGACTTCTTTGAGTCACAAGTCAGTGAAATGTTGATCTCTCGCCACGTGTCCTCCTTGACTATGGACGGTCCTGATGATTTCAGAATGATCAACGACTGTGATCCTTTCGCAAGTTCGCTCTTCTAGAATCCTCACGACTCTACCCTTTGACCTTTCCACTCTACGAGTCAGCGAAACCCTGATCTCTCGCCACATGTCCTCCTTGACAACAGATGAATCCGATGATTTTGAAGTTTCGTAAGTCTGATTCTCCTGTACACTTTCAAAGGTTTATTGTTAGTGCACCTTAACTTGATCGGATGGCTACGACCCTTTTTGCGCACAGATTGGATGGCCACGATCCTTTATTTGGCTCTCAGATTGAATGACTGAGATATTTTCCTTGCGCTTAGATCAGACGGCTGATATATTTTCCTTTGCACTCACTCCTCGTTGTCTGGATGCTGGTCGGAAGGTCCAGATCTTTTCCCTTGAGCTTACGCTTTCTTCTAACTTAGAATATTTTCGAAATATTTTAAGGCTTCGACCTTTATCCTTCATGCGAGTCTGCTTCTTGGATATCGTTCACACTTCTTGGAAAGTGCTACCCCTCCTGAGCTTGATCTCCTCAGAGATTTCGATCTCCCAAGAACTTTTTGCTTTCCCGATCCTCTGGAACCAGGGAGAAAAAATTATTGACTGCATCAGTGTAGAGTGTGTGCGGCCTTGAACATATAAGAGCATCACATACCTGTTATTGCCTCAAAATTCCATGGCCTAAACAATCATTGTCCCTCTAAGAACTTGGTCGCGAAGGGGAACCTCCACATAGCTAGTTAGCAGGTTGAGGTCTCGTTCGTTATCGAAATTAACTAGACAAATCGCTCCACCAAATAAGAACGACCATGCACCACCACCCATAGAATCAAGAAAGAGCTCTCAATCATTCAATCCTTACTATGTCTGGACCTGGTAATTTTTCCCGTGTTTAGTCAAATTAAGCCGCAGGCTCCACTCCTGGTGGTGTCCTTCCGTCAATTCCTTTAAGTTTCAGCCTTGCGACCATACTCCCCCCGGAACCCAAACGCTCTGATTTATCAGAAGGTGCTGGCAGAGTCCTTAGAGAAACATCCATCGATCCCTGGTTGACATCGTTTATTATTGAGACTAGGATGGTATCTGATCATCTTCGAACCCCCAAATTTCATTCTTGATTAATGAAAACATCCTTGTAAAATATTTTGCAGTGGTTCGTCTTTCATAAATCCAATAATTTCACCTCTGACTTACTATGTATTAGCTCTATAATTACTACGGTTATCTGAGTAGTAGGGTACCATCAAAGAAACTATAACTGATTTAATAATCCATCTGCAGTTTCAAAGTCTAAATTAGTTCATACTTAGACATGCATGGCTTAATCTTTGAGACAAGCATATGACTACTAGAATGATCAAACAGGTAACACCCTAACACTTCAAAAGACATCCAAAGACTCTCCATACAGAGCACACTCTGAACACCCATCGAGTCAGGGAGATTTCAACAAAAAAAAAACCGTGTTAGCTTTTATACCTTACCATCGAGGGATCGAGAAATAGGAGGAAGTGCACAAAAAATACAAGGATAGAAAGGATATTCCCCCATGAAGCCTTGAAACAACCAAATCAGAGAGAAGAAAAAGGAAATGAAGAAACCCTCCAACCTTCCAAACAATGCATCAAGGTGTCCTTGGGATCCATGACACTAGTCCAATACCAGCGTCAATGTGGTGTTGCCCGCTGAAACGGCCCCTACGACCACCTTAACCCGTAGACAAAATAAGGTGAGAACGTCCCCCAAACCCACTTCCTCCTCCTTTCTCAACTTTGGGTACACGAAGTGGGTTCAACCAAGAACAAAGAGTGCTCGTGACATGGGCTCGAAACATTGTTCCTCCTAAGCTTACGAATCGAGATAGACTATGTCGACGCACTCCTTGTGGACTGAATTATGGATCTGTGCACTCCTTGGAGCAGATTCTTATGCAAGATCTAGATTCTTGCGGACGAATGTGCACTACTTGCAGCAGTCACCTTGCACTCCTTGCAAAGGAAATCTTACGCTATTTCTCCTGAGATTTATGAGTCAAAACAAACCCTGTCAATGCACTCCTTGTGGACTATGTGCACATCTTGCACCCGCTCACGAAGAAGAGCGATTTTTAAATTTTATGCAAGCATTTCAAAGCTACATACACTCGTAGCAAGATTCATTCATTCTTGAAAAGATTAGCGACAACAATAGGGAAATTGTAAACAATATTCACACCATACATTGGATCAATTTTCCTTTGTTATCTTCATTCAAAATCAAGAAAATGGTTACAGCTAAAATCAGAGCAACAACTAATGTTCACAAATTCCTACTTGCTCATAATTCTCGTAACCCTCTTTAGGGTGTACAAAACCTGTCTTTATACAAAAGAAACAAACTAACTGCTACCTAATTGCGGTTACATCGAGACTAGGGTTAAACTCCTAGGTCAAGCGTGCTCATTTTTTTCAACGCACGTGATCTTTCCTTTTTCTATTTTTATCAGCTACCAAAGATCTGCAATATTGGCTCGTGTTTGAGGTTCCGAATTGGTCCTCAGGCCATGAGTTTTCCTGCCACGTGTACTTGTTGAAGATGCTCCTGCATCATGCACCAACATGACCATCCTCCCACAAGGCGATGAACTTAGACGGATGTGACCTTTCTGTAGCAGCTCTTGAACCTGTCGCTTGATTTCATCGTTCTCTAGAACAGAGTGCCGATAGATCGGTCCATTGGGAAACAATGCACCTGGGGTTATATTGATTGGGTGTTTGAACCAACAGTGTAGATTCCCCCCTGCGGGTGAGGTGAATATGTCCCGATACTCCTCCATGACCTTGTCCATTCATTTTGTTCGTGCGGAGGAGCCATGTTGATTCCATAAGTATGGTTGGCCTAATAACACATCACAAACATCAAGAGGAGGAATGTCACATAATAACTCATTGGTGAAGGGCTTGATGTTGTAGGGAAGGCGACATTGTTGGCTGATGCGGAGATCTCGTCCTTGGTGAAGACACCCAATGGTGTACGACTATGGGTGTGCTGTGGTCAGCAAGCCCAACTGCTTCATGACCTCTGCTGAAATGAGGTTATTTTGGCTTTCATTGTCGACGATGAACTGTAGCGGGGAACCCTTTATTGAAAGGTTTACGGTTGGGAGTAAGCTTGTCATTGATGGAAAGAACAATGATGGCAAAGATCAGCGATGGAAAAGAACAACAATGGCAAAGAACAACGATGGCAAAGAACAACGATGGCAAGAACAACGAAATCGCAAGGTGGACGAAATCGCGAAGGAATCCTGGACGTCCATCGGGGATAGTTGTGGACCATTGATCAAGAGGACGCATGGTGGAAGATCATCATATCGCTGACTGGAAAGTCAAAGGAATGGGGTTCCCTAACTTCTCAAATTCGCGATATGCAAAATAATCTCAACCGTTAGATCGAGGCCAAATATGGACCGTTGATCAGGCACAACAAAGGCTCGTGGAGTTGCGAAATCCTGATATGATCTGAGTCATTAAATCAAGATCACATCTGGACCGTCGATCTGACTCACGTCAGCTAAGAACACGTGGCACAACCAGGCAATGACAAGTGTCAAACTGATTCAACATTTTAGGCACAAGTAAGTCACGAATCAGAGTGACACATGGCAGTTATTCGACATGTGTCAATCCACGTGTGATGTCAGCAGGTTTACATCACTTCGGAGTTTCAGAAATGAGGATTTAGAGATGTAAAAGAACATTCACCACAAGAATGCCGAAATCGCGATTTAATTGTAGTCGTCAGATCAAGGTGCGATTTGGACCATTGATCCGACTCCATTTCGGAGTTTCGCGAATCACAATTTTGAAAGGCAAGAACTCCTACCATAGGAGTCCCAAAGTCGTGAACCCCAAGATCGCGATATACAAAATCACGAAGAGATCAAGACTGTCGAATCACTTAGAGTGTGGACCGTTGATCTGACTCCATTTAGGAGCTTCGGATATCGGGACATGGAGCATCAAGAGACTCTACCATAGGAGTGCTGAAACCTTGAAATGTCAAAATACGAAACACGTTTTGGCTCAACCTGTGGTCACAGCCATTGGTCACATCGGCGGAAGATGAAGGAGGGAACTAGAGCAGCCAAGCTCCTTTTCAGAGCTCGTGACATGGAGAGTCAGGATGTCTCATCGGCGAATCCCCGATTTGCGAAAGTGCGAAACGAATAAATAACGACAGAGTTAATCCAACGGTGCTGGTAAATATGATCACGATCGGAGGGCTAATTTTGATCCTCACAGTGTAACTGCTAGAAACCATTGATGGTTTCTACCAGAGGATGCAAAGAAACTTCTGTGCGAGTTCCAGAGGAGCTGAAGAGTTACATGGAATCTGCCAGTGGAATGAAGACGATTCATGGAGGAAATTGGCAGTTGGATGTGAGTTGGAGCTCATAACTGAAACAGAAAGGATGAGCTCGACTATAACAGAGAAGACGAAGAGTCTCAACTATCAGAGAGAAAAAGGAATCTCAGCATAACACCTAGTGATGATAGACACAGAGGTTGAACTACCAGAGAAACTGAAGAGACGCGATGATGATCACGCAGAGCACTTGAGATGTGGAGGAGATTGGTGCGGTATGAGCATGCAGAGGCATTGTGAATATTGCAGTCACAAAGACAATAGAGACTATAAGAATGTTGAACAAAGAAGAGATAAGTGTTGTCGTTGTGGAAGAGAATTCAGGGGTGTGCAAGGAGGTAGAGCGCAAGAGCAGAAATGCACAGTCGAGGAATGTTGCATTGAAGGGATATGGCACATAGAGCATAAAAGGCAGAAGAACAGAAAGTGCAAGGGGTGTGTAGAAGACACTGATGCAGACAGGGTAGAGCAGTGTAACAGAACAGCGACAAGGCTGGTAAGCCTTTGAATTACTTTATATCGATTTAATAAATTTTAGTAACAAAGAATTTATAATTCAGGGTGGTTGGGAGGTGCTAGGGAGGACTAGTGTCCTCAGAGGTTCAAGTGGGTGCTTGACCACAGGGAGTTGGTGCTTCCTTCTAGTTGGTGCTAGAGAAATCAAGGAGTTGGTTCTTCCTTCTAGTGGGTGCTAGAGAAAACAGAGAGTTGGTGCTCTTAGCAAGTAGAAGCTTGCAAAACTGAGGTTGTAGCCTCATTATGAGTTGGTGCTCATATGTATGATAATGTAAAGAATGTAACTATTACTTATCATATAAAGAAAAAGAGGTTTTTACCCTATATGGGTTTCCTCAGGAAATATCTGTCTCTGTGTTTCTCATATATGTGACTGATGCTGAATGTGCCATTGTTTATTTCCCTGCATTATTGTCATCATCATTGAGTTCCTTGTAATTTTTTTTTTTAAGAAGCATCATTGTTTAAGCACGGTAACAACTGATTCACCCCCCCTCTCTCAGTTGTCCAACACCCTTTACCCACATCTGGGAGTGGAAGAGACTTTCCTCCTCCTCTGGATATTCTGGTTCTTCCTTTTGGATCTTCGTGGTGGAAACAATGGCGTTGGGCTCCGCATTGATAATATGCTTCCATCTGTAATTCCCCTTCTCATGTTCTGATTCATTTTCGGAGCATGCAGATGATTCAGAATCCCTCATCTCAGCCACTAGTGACTGTTTGGCCCGACACTCACTTGTGTTGTGAGTGGAGCTCTTATGGAACTCACACCACTTTCCCATGTCCTTCTTCGACTTCGTGGTGTTGTTATTTGATTGCGGCTTTGGCAGGTTGTCTTGAGCCTCAATGCCTTGGCTTTGTCCTTTGTTATGTGGTTTGGGGGTACCTTTCGCTTGCTTTTGATTCACATATCCAAAGTCCCGCTTCTTCTGTTTGAATTTCTTCTCAATCTTGGCAACGTACCGGTATGTCGTACCAATTGAGGAGATGTCGAGGAACTCCATTTCCTCCTTGTTGTGCCTCTTTCGTCACCTTAGTGAGAAAAATAGAGGTGCTTGCAAGCTCAGTTGGGTTTGCTGAGCAGGACAACTGCAAGGAAAAGGGTTAGAAAAGGAAATATAAAACAACAACTAAGAATTAAGATAAGAAATAAAACAACAACTAAATTTATAAACATAGGGACATAAGGACAAAAGAAACAATGAGACCCATGTCACCAATGATAAGGCTGATATTAGTGAAAGAAAACACCAAGAAGCAAGGGGACTATGAGTCCCGTCTTCCTCCAAGGGAGGGCTCTTGGACCCCCACAAGTAAGCTCTTCTTACAACTTTGAGAAAAAGAAATGAAAATGGTGAAAGAATTCTTTGTTAATCTACTCAAGGGGTGAGATGGATTGCCCAATGCAATGGTGCAAGTATACTCTTAGAAAGGATAGAAGAGTCCTCAAGAGAATAATGACAACATAACTTTGCTTTGAATTCCTTGAAAAATGAAGTGTATCCATGGCCTTTTTATAGCATTCCTTTGAGCTATTGTTCAACTAGTTCGTAGTGTGTAAAGAGGCTAATTAGGGCATTTCTAGGTCTTTGACCAGCCATCCAGTCGAATCCAGTCTAGATTTGAGTGTCAAATCAACTTGGAAGTTGAACCAGAAGTGGGTGGGAGTCTGACCACTCTCATAAATGCGTCGTTTCTAAGGTGCGCGGATTTTTGCAACAACAGTCGTGCATCGTGCGCATGTGCGCAATTTCTGTGTTCATGTTTCACGCATGTGCGCGCGCGCCCAGTGTCTGTATAGCGCCCTTCAATTTTTCCACTATTTGTATAGTTTTTGACCCTTTATGAATGCTTTTGTGTTAATTCAGGTCCATGGATGACTTCATAACTGTTTGACGATGCTGAATTCTTATAACCATTTGCGGACGAAATTTCAGTGATAACAGATGCCCCCTGATGGATGAGGTTAGGAGCATACGTATAGCCAAAATCCATCAATGTTTCTTCTACTAAGTGTGATGTTTGTAAGAGAGAGAAATAGTGGGATCGTCCAGAGCGATCCATTGGAGGAAAAAAGGAACCTGTAGAATCCAACCTTCCATGAGGTGTGTAAAAATAAACTGTGTACAAACGAGGCAGGCATGCCCCATGCTCGTGTCATGTAACTTAAAAAAGATGGATGGAGTGTTGATGTAGAAAATTGCAGCACCCTCGAGGGTGGTCGAAAATAAAGGCAGAAGACAATTCTACGTAGGAACATACTCTGAATAGTAGGCAGTGACATATGTAAGAAGTATCACGGATGTTGTAGGCATTGAGAGCCTAGCCAAGTTCAAAGGTCTTCGGCAAGTATCAGAATTAACTGCAATAGTCGCAAAGTAAGACCCACCATAACATGAGAAAGTGTTGACGTCAAATGTTATGGGGGCCAACGACAACAGGGAGCAATTGTGGTTCTCCCTATGTCGTCCGAGATCTCTCATTGGATGGGTAATGAGAATCAAGATACTGTCTCCCTTCTGGAAAATTGTGTTGATGTCGACAAAAGGGGGGTGTGACTCTCAGAAGCAGAGGGCTTCGTGAAAGCTACTAGGTGAGGTTAGAAAGTGGAGGAGGTACATGGACGAAGTCAAGATGTAGGAAGACTCAAGACTGCCCTTGGTTGGAGTATATGTGAGATAAAAGTGGCCACAACCGTTCAACGAGGTCGAGTGTCAGGGGGACAACAAGATAGGGGATAAGCTGTGCCATAGGTGGGACAAAGTGAATAAACTCAGAGGGTGGAGACAAGTGGCCTGTGGGGTACTCTGAAGATATGGACGATGTTGTCAAGGGTAGATGATAAGTAGTGCCCCAACCAAGGGTGACATGGGTTGCGTTGGCCAAAAGGGGAAGAAGGTCGCCAAAGGTGATGATAAAAAAGGGGTAATGTAACTGCTGGGAACAAAGGTGTTTGTACAATAAATAAAGAATAATTTGGGATGAGTGTACAAATATAGAAACGGGTGCCCCAGTGTGATATGGTTGGCCCGGGTAGGGTGCAATTTGCTCGGAGAACTGGTGGAGGGTGGGGGCTCCATGGGTGGGTTTCTGTATGAGGTAAGTGAAATGAAGGGAAATTTGCAGATGGGCAAACTGATTGTGGATGAAATGGAGGGCTCATGATACTGCGGAGGTGTAGTAAAAAAAAATAGAACCGTGAAGAGATAATCTATTAGTCCGTTGGGAAAGCTAGCATAATGAGGAGAAGGAGTATGTGGTTGATTCACGATATGATGTAAGACTATCAAGACTCCCATCCCTAAAGGGTTGTGAAAAAGAGCATGAGTGTCAAAAGCGCAAAAGGGTGCTATGAGTGGGACAACTCATGTGGGTAAGAGTGCTACCGGGTGATAGTACCGAAGATGCAAATGAAGGTGTTGGTACTGCAGAGCCGGAAATGGGGATCCTAGAGGCAAATGTCAGAGGGTGTGATTGGAGATGCAAGTGAGATTCAGAGGGAATGACTACATGCCAGTGATGAGTATATACCTTAAGGGGCTGTGTTGATGTATGATGACCAAGTACCTACACACATGAAAACCAAATACCTGACGTGAACAATATCTGAATAGAATTGAATATATGAGCATGTATTTGATAATTTTGAATATGCGCGTGCGTACCTGGTCAGGGTGAAAAATGGCATCCCGGGGGCTCAGGATGAAAAGAGGCCCAGGGACTGTCGTGATGTAGATGACGGGATGTTAATCCCGTGGCTGAAGATGGATCGAGAAATGGACACCTGAAGCTCCCGAAATGGTGAGTGGAAGTTTGACAAAAAGGCCTATATATAGCTGTAGGGCCCTCATTGCCACCTCATTTGTACTTGCTGCGATAGTAACTGGATGAGAAGTATTCAAAGGAGATTTGGAGATTCTAGGAGGATGAGGCATCCGATCGAGGACCAACGAGCTTCAAGTTAGTGGTCTGATCATCCTGTGTATAATTAGGGTTTCATTTTTTGGGCAGGGGTTCTACGGAGGGCCGTACAGAGGGTTTTTATGAGTGTGGACACCACGAGCGTGGGCGATCCAGAAGTAGGCACGCACACGTGTGCGCCTGCCCACCAGATAGACGTGCACGGGGGCACCGATTAGGGGGAAAAGGGCATGCACTATGTGCGCACGTGTCGGCTGTACAACTGCACATGTGTGCGCAGCTATGTGTTGGACATACGCACCTGAGAGCGCGCCTGTGTAGTGAACATGCGCACATATGTGCGCACCTGTGGAGTGAACAGGTGTGCACGTGTGTGCGCCTGTGGGTTAAACATCCGCGCCTTAGAGGCAAGGTTGACAGGTGTAAAACTTATCTGTTTGATGTTGGTGATGGGCCACTAGGATGATGTAGGACTATTTGATGTGGTTGCAAGTGAGCATTGTGCACAATGCCAGTTGGTTGGCGAGAGCGGGATTGGTCCCAACTGCGAGACACTGTGGCTATTGAGGAGCCAGGTGTACGTGCGACTTTGGCAGCCTGTGGGCTGATGAAGTTCTTTGAGTGCCCGTTGATACGGGCGCAGGAGTATCTCTTGCAGTTCCTTATCCGAATGTGGATTCTGGACCTGCATTGTTTCATAGTGCGTGGAGAGCAAATTGTCTTCACTGCGGTGGAGGATGTGTACTTTTTGACTGGGCTCTTGTTTCGGGGCATGCCCCTACCGGCGGAGCCGGTGTTACCGAGGGATGTGTTGCTGGAGACAGTTGGCTGGAGATATTGTTCGGGGGCGAACTTTATGTCCGGCACTGTCGTTAGCATTGGGGTGATGGATGCCCTAGCACATCGCTGCATAGCAGTGATGATTGTGAGAGTTTATGGGTCGCTGGCGACTCAGCGGATCAGTGGTGGCCAACTGATTGTGATGGAGAGAGTGTTGGCCGGTGAGCATTTCACCTGGGGGCTTATGCTGCATGGCAGGATGGTAGGGCAGCTGGACCACTGTTGGTCCACGGATACTGGAGATTTTTTTTTCGGGTCCATCCTAGTGGCCTGGTTTTTGGAGAGGGTGCCTATGTTGCACCTGAGGATTTTATTGGGTGCGCCTGGGGTGCGAGACTTGCGACTAAGGCGGTGGTCGACTGTTTTGCTTTACCATGGTGGTGGCAAGGGTGACCACTTCTTTACTGCAGAGGCGGCGCAGGTGTGGCGGCAGATGCCCAGGTGATATTGCAGTACCCCTATGCCGGGGTTGACTTTCGAGAGGATCCAGACATGGTATTACCTCCAAGGGAGGTTTTTGACCGTCGAGGTATGTTGATGATTTTGATATATATGTTTTTATTTTGAGATAGCATGACATATGTATATGATATAGATGCTGATACTATCTGTTGTTGGTTTGTTTGTGCAGATGTGGCACCTCACGGGCGCAAGGTGGAGTTGCAGAGAGCGCCAGATCGTAAGGGGTCAGAGAGACCGCTGCGGGGAGGGTCGCAGGTTGGAGAGAGACGACGGCGTGATGACGTCGTGGCAGGACCAACTGATCCGGAGAGAGCAGCGAGGAGACGCCGTTTTGATGACCCTAGGGCTGGGCCAACACATGCTCCTCCGGCGGATGCCAGAGTAGATTTTGAGGACATACGCCGTCGCCTGGAGGCGGTGTTACAGGGCGTGCCTGAGGGCATGTGGTCTCACATCCAGGATGAGGGCATCCTGGAGCAGTGTGTGGGGGTTCCGTCATCATGGCGAGCTGTGGTACGACAGGCAGCAGTAGTTGGTGCTGCGATGACCGTACAACTACCTCCGGGGCAGGAGGGACTAGTAGGGGGTGGGAAACCACTTCCTGAGGGAGGGGTAGGTGGTGGTGCTCTAGAGGCACCGTGAGTGGTGCTATATGTATTGATGTATTTTTGTATATAGGCTGGTGAGCCCATTTTGTACCGAGGTGCTTCACTGGCCTGCAGATACTTGTATTTTTTGTATGTAAACATTTGGATGGCACTGTGGACCGTGCGATATATACATGAGTATACATTTTGAGATCTATGTGGTGTTTACATGTGTTTTGTTAATGTTTTGATGGTGTCTAATCTATATATGCTGTGACAGGTTTTTGATATGTTTATGTATGTGTAGAGGTAGCTTGATGGGATATATGCCAGTCTAACACAATGTTATCTATGTTATCTATAATTTGATTCAATTGTCTTGGAATATGTGTAAATGTAATGGAATCAAAATGTCGAGATAAAAGTCTAACCTGCAGGTATTTGCGAAAGAGGCAAGGATTGCGTACGCGGTACACATTGTTGAGCTGGAGAACGATGAGTTGAGAGTCGAGGAAGATGCTAAGGTGATGAATACTATGATGCTGGGCGTCGGCCAGGAGGCCAATGACGACAGTGTATTCATATTGGTTGTTGGTCGATGAACCCAAACATATGCCGCTCGAATGGAGCATTTCATGTGAGGGGGTGTAGAGAGCCCAAGCGGCCGAAGTGAGATTTTGTGTCCAACAGCTGGCGCCGTCGACGTAACCGATGTGGTAGGCTGGTGGAGGAAGCATCTGTCAAGAGCACAAATGATAGTTTATATGTGATGGATGAAAAAAAGATTAAAAACACTAAAAATAAATAACCTAAAGTAGAATGACTACGTTTAAGCATAAAATTTCTTTAAGTATAACCCGTTGATGGGTTCTTTGAGAGAGAGGCCTTCGGGAGAGGCCAGAATGTATGCGCCTTTGGTGAGGCAATGTTGGATAATGTATGGGCCATGCCATAGTGACTCGAATTTGCCATTGCCAAAGGTATCATGAGCGATATCGTAAGAAAGGACGATGTCGCCTTCGCGAAATGAGCGAAGGTTGACATGTCGATCAAAGGTAGCCTTTGACCGTTTTTTAGCTGCCTCATTGTTCTGTAATGAAGATCGACGATCTTCATCCAGAGACTCTAAGTTCAGCAAGCGTTGCTCCATTGGAGTAGTGTCGGGTAATAGCTCAATTACGGTGCGTAAGGTGGGAATTTCGCACTCGATGGGAAGAGTGGCCTCAACCCCATGGACTAGATGAAAGGGTGTGAAACCAGTAGCTGTTTTCACAGCTGTACGGTAAACCCATAGAGTGGAAAACACCATATGATGCCAATTGGTTTTATGTTTGTTAACCGTGCATTGTAACATGGTCTTGAGGACCTTGTTAACTGCTTCGACCTGTCTGTTAGATTGAGGGTAATATGGTGAGGCAAACTCGTGAGAGAATACTAACCGAGATGAGAGTTCGACGAAAATCTCATTCTCGAAGTGTTTCCCGTGATCGGAAACAAGTTGGAGTGGTACTCCAAAGCAAGAGATGATGTGGTTAAAGAAAAAATGTGCTGCGGTGTCAGCGATGTTGTTGAAGGTGGGCATAGCTTCTGCCCATTTGGTGAAGTAATCGACTGCCACCACAATGTATTTGTGACCATTGCTGGAGGGAGGATTACAAGTCATGAAGTCGATGCCCCATTTATAAAAAGGGCCGGCAATGATGACTGGATGAAGAAGAGAAGGTGGTGCTCAGGCTTTGTTGGCGTAAAGCTGGCACTTCTCGCATCGTTTCACGGCGTGAATGCAATCGTGAAACAAGGTAGACCAAAAGTAACCTGTTCGGATAATCTTCTGAGAAGAGGATATTCCCGACAGATGGCCCCCACATGCGCTGCTGTGGTAGTTGTTTAAGACTCTATCGGCCTCCTCAATGGTTAAGCATTGACGAAGAATGGTGTCGACTCCTCGCTGGTATAAGACATCTCTGATGAGGAGGTAGTGGGGGGCCTGGTGGCGAATATGACGATGATCATCGCGTGAAAGGTGGTTACCGAACTTTCAATTTCAGAGGTAGACGAGGAGGTCGCTGTACCAAGGATCATCCGAAGTGATGTAGAAGAGGTGTTCGTCGGGAAAGTCAGTATTGGCTGGGGCACTAGTTGTGTCAGAGGGGAGGGCCGTGACAAGTTCGGCGAGAACGAGGGCTTTCTTGCTCTTGGGTGTTGAAAATTCAATATCATATTCCCAAAGGATAATGATCCATCGAGCAAATTTACCGTTAAATTTTCGACGATTGAGCAAGTATTGCATCGGATTGGAATCTGCTACAACCTTAGTTGTGCGTAGTGGAATGTAGTGACGTAGTTTCTGGACTGCGAGGACGACTGCAAGAGCTAGTTTCTCTTCGTGTTTATACTTCAAGGGTGGCCCTGAGAGGTTTTTACTAACGTAATAAATGACATGCTCACGATTTTCATCACCTAGCTGAACGAGAAATCCTGCTACTAAAACAACTGATGCTGATACGTAGAGGATATAGTCGCGATTGTAGTCGGGTGCACTGATTAAAGGGGCATTGGAGAGCGCCAGATTAAGATCGTCAAATGACTGTTGGGCATGTTCATCCCAGTGAAACGGGATGTCATGACATAGTAAGCGAAGGAAACTGTGTGCGCGAATGGTGTAGTCTGGGAAAAATCACCGTAGAAAGTTAGCCTTGCCTTGTAGGCTCTGGAGTTGACGTAAATTCCAAGGAGGGGGAATGTTGGTGATAGCTTGGACTTTGAGGGGATCCACAGTAATACCACTTTGGGAAATGATGAATCTGAGGAGGCGCCCTGTGGTGACACAGAAAACGCACTTGAGGGGATTCAAGCGGATGTTGTACTGACGACACCGTTGGAAGATGATTCGTAAATCATCAAGATGTTGGGTGCATTTCTTGGATCGAGCTGTGAGGTCGTCCAAGTATGCGAGGATGATATGAGCCAGATCATGGAAAATGTATGTCATAGCCCATTGGAAAGTTGCGCCAGCATTCTTTAAGCCAAAAGGCATGACACGATATGCAAAAGTACCCCAGGGGGTGGTAAATGCGGGTTTGTATTGATCAGCGGGGTGTATTTGGATTTGATTATAACCAGAGAAATCATCCATGAAGGATAGAGCCTCGTGGCCAACGTAGTCATTGATAATTTGATCAATGAAAGGCGTTGGAAAGTTGTCTTTGGGATATGTGTGATTGAGATTGTGAAAGTCTGTGCAGATGCGGATAGTGCCATGTTTTTTGTTAACGGGTACAGGGTTGAAAACCCATGATGTATAGGCGATGGGGTAGATGAACCCGACATCGCGTAATTTGTCAATCTCAGCTTTGATGGCCGCTGCTTTGGAAGGGTGTAGCGGTTGTTGTTTTTGACGAACGGGTGTAATGTCAGGCCAGGTGTTGATGCAATGTTCGACGATAGAAGGATCAAGGCCAAGCATTTCCGTGTATGACCAGGAAAAAATATCCCGATATTCTTGGAAGAGGGATTTATAGGTGGTGATTTCTTGAGGAGTGCAAGTAGTGCCAATGGAGATTTCCTCGACGACGCTATTTTTGATGGAAATGTCGATTTTAATGGTCGGGGAGATGTTGGCCATGTTGCCTTCTTCAAAAGCATCAGGGGCAGGAATGGGTTTTTGAACCAGTCGATAGGTCCTGATGGGATAAAATCATTGGTTTCGACTGCGTATATGGGATGTTGGTTAGGAGGCGTGGAGGCTCCCTGTGGAAAGAAGAATGTGTGGTGGTGTAGGGCATCCCATGGGTAGTCAGGGTTGTTTAACTCTTCAAGTATTTCCTCGTCACAGTGGAAGTGACAGGAATACAAGGGGTCATGAAGAGTGATATCGGTTATTGTTGGTGTGTGGCTTCCCCCTGGTGATGAAGAAGCAAAGGGAATGATGCAAGGAGTTGGCGATGGTTCGCTTGTCATAAACCAAATATAGAAGTATTGAGGAGTACCCGTNGTGGTGGTTGGGTGTAAAATATCCGTCGGGAAATGAGAGGGAGAGTTAGGGGGATTGGGGGGGGGAATCCTCAGATACGTCCTCTAAGAACCATGGGGGTGTTGGAAGGGCCTCAAGTTCGGGGGAAATGACATGAAAAGCCTCTAGTGACGAGGTTAGGTCAACTATCAACTTTGTGGGTCGTTGAAGTAGGGTCAATTGGCATCGCCTGTATTCAATGATCATAGGACACTGGTATTTAAAATGATCTAATGATTCACATAGAGAGCAAGGGCATCTCATACGTTCATTGACTGAAGTTGTGACATAACGGATGTCAGTGATTGTTGGTACGGATGACATAGCTGGGCGGGGTTCACTCTGGAAGCTGTGGCGTACTGTGGCTAATGTCTGCCGAAAGCATGGCAGTGCCGGGCAATGGTGGGTATAATGGCCATATTCTGAACATATAGCGCAAGCGAATTTGGTTCACAACCCTTTACTACTCGAGTGGGGGGTGGTAGTGGCAGTACTGGCGATAATGGCGAGTGTTGGGGGAGTTTGATTGAGTGGGATCAAATTTCGTAACTCTGGTAGGGATGGGCAGTTGTTGGTTTGGTGTCCCTCTTTCTCACATAGTGCACAAGGAGGTTGGACGCGTGGAGGAAGTGGAGCTGTGGGTTCCTTCTTCTTTCGCCTGCCCCCAGTTGTGGTAGGGGGGGGAGTGAGTGGGGGTGTAGAGGGTATGGTGGGAGTAAGTATGGGAATCGTCATTGGGATTGCTTCTATTTGGGGGGGGAGGGATGGTCGAGGGACCATCTCTGGTGGATGTAAATACCAAACTGGAATGGCTAGCACCATATTGGGGAGGGTAAGAGTTGAGGCTACCTTGAAAGCTTCGATGCCCGATGGAGGGTAAAAGAAGGGGATTTGAGTGATGGCTTGGGGAACTATCTCCCAAGCTGGGATATGTCCTTGGGGAGAGGTGGAATCGTGGACTATTGAGGTCGACGAGTTCGCAGGAGGCTCGTGAGGGGGAAGTTCTGCGACTACTGGGATGTCAGGAATAATAGAAGCCTCCCTAGGAGGAAGAGTATCCTCTGTGTGAGTTCCATTAGATGATACAACGCATACGTGATTGGAAGGATGAAGGAGTGGTGGTGCTCCATGGTAAGTTCCTAACAATGATTGATCTTTGAAAATTTCGGGACCCATCTCAACGAGTGGATATGCGTAATGAATCGTGTGGATGAGAGGAAGAATGTTATCGATGTTGGCAGATGGGTTAAGTTCGTAATGTGAGACTTGGTCGATGGTAATGATCTTCCCATTGTGGGGGAACATCATTGTTCAAAATATGGAAGAGGCAACTGCCTTCATAGCGTACATGTAGCTACGACCGAACAGGATATTATAATCGAGTGGGGCGTCGATAACTTCAATGTCGATGAGAATGGTTTTTCCCCCGAGTTCTACGGGGACATTTTGGAAGAGCCCTTCAGGAGATGATGGTCGTCCGTCGTAATATCGTAAGGTGATGGCAGAGGGTATGAGTTCGGGGGAACCAAGTTTCTGCCATACAGATTTGGACATAATGCATGTAGATGCACCTTCATCGATGATACACCGATGAACTATAATGTTCCGTATTTTTACTGGGATTTGAAAAGCTATCAAGGCGGGAAGGCGAGGTTCACCGCTGTCGAGATCAAATGTAATGAGTCGAGTATCTGCAGGGTCGACTGCCCCCAAGGCGGAAAGTAATGATTTCTACTGAGTGGGGCAAGTCTGAAGGACTTCTAAGACTGACATGGCAGTCGGGGATTGTGCTAAGTCGTCAACCAGACTATAGTTATGAGCTGCCCTAGCCCGTGGGTTGTGGACATTCCTGCGCAATGGGATGCGAGGGATGCGAAGAGGTGGCTTGGTGTTAGGGTGAGGGATCACCAACGGGGGTCCCGTCGGTGTGAGGTTTGTCTCTGGAGGGATGGGAGAAGAATTAGCAGGTGCATGATACTGACAGTTACGTGTTTGCAGAAGGATTTCTTCCTCACTAGTGAGGAGGATTGTGCGATTTGCTGGATTGTTCGGATTGAGGTATTGCCCCACCTGAGGTGGGGGAGGCTGCAGATCTTATTGGGTGTTTATCACACCTTGGTGCGGAATAGGATTCTGTAGCACGACAGGGGGGGTTGTTGCACGAATTATTGTGGTGCCTGCTGAGAGGCATGCGGTGTTGGAGGATGGGGTAGACTACCAGAGTCTTTCAACCGTTTGAAATCAACAATTTGGGGGCAATGATGAGTGTAATGTCCAAACTCACCGCAAAGAGAACAAGGGAAGTTGGTTTTAATGGTATTGTTATTTCTCCCTTGACGCCTATTATTATTGCCTCCCTAGGGGTTCTGATTCCCTTGGTTCTGGTTGCCCCCAGTAGGTTGGTTCTGTTGGGGTTGATTCCTGCCTTGACCTTGGTTGTTGTTGTTTCTGTTTTGTCCTTTCTTTTTGGCATTGTTCGACGGATGTGTCGGATTTGCTGTATTCAGCTGTTCGAAATTTTGATATTGTTGAATGGGAGAAGGTTGAACAAAATTCACCCCAGCATGAGGATGTGGGGGAGCCATGGGTTGTGGGGGACCAGGAAATGGAAAGTACAGATTCTGTGGGGGTAACGATCCATAAGGTACATAGGAAGGCATGGTTCTTTCACTAGTACTATAAGCTGAGGTAGAGGGGGTACCAGAAATCGTTTGGATAGGTGGGTGTATGGGGGGTGTCGGNGAGGTGTTCCATACATTGGTGGTTGTTGGGGTTGTGGACCGTGGTGAGTGGTGTTACCAATCAGTCCATCTACTGAGTGAGACATCCCAGGTTTGTCTTGGCCAAATGGCATAGGTTTTGGGAGATCAAGAAGTATAGTGTATAAGTACCTTGACTGTGAATAGATGAGGTTGTATTGTTGAGATTTACTGATGGCTTCCTCTTCTGACTGAGGGAAAGTGGAAGCGACATCCTTACCGAGGAGAGAGAGACAAGTGATCTAAGAAACCAGTCAAGACATTGTTGTTTGGTGGTTTCTTCTTTACATAAACTACGTTGCCTATGCCACTCGTGAATGTGATCAATGATATGTGTGGCTGAGGTTTGTTTGAAATTAGAGAGTAGTTCTAGATCATTGTCGTGGCGGATTGGTAATTGGAAGAAAGTCAAGAATGCTTTGGCCAAGGACTCGAAAGTCGCATGGGACCCTGATTTCTCATCTACATACCATTTGGCCGATGGGCCAGTAAGTGTGCGTTGAAATAAGCGCAGTCTAATGGAATCATCCATAATGCTATTGGAAGAGCACCATAGGTGAAAGGTCATGACATGGTTGGTAGGGTCATCTCCTGCCTTTCCTTCAAACTTGGGTATGTCTGAAGGTAGTTTGGTGGGCATTGCAGGCCAGGTGGGGTCATGCAATATAGGATCATTGGTGAGTTTTCTTAGATCCAGTATGTTAAGAGAGGCCAAATATGGCATCAGGAGTGTTGGTTGAGGATTAGCTCCTGCCATGGTGTGAGTGTGTTGTGAACTTGACCCTTGAGGGGGGCTAGGTGGGTTGGTACTTCCCCCTTGAGAGGAAGTTGGTCCCCCGCTTCCGTGTAAAGGAGAGCGAGTGGACGGAGGATCTTGGGAAGTGGACCCAAGTAATGTGGAACCAAGCAAAGCTGATCCCAAAACAATAGCACTCACAGGAGTGTGTGAAGGTGGTGCTGATGAGTGGGCAAGACCAGACACTCCCCCTAAGATAGGAGGGAGGTTTAGCAAGCGTCAAGAATGACAGGGATTCTGTGGGTCCCCTATGATGTCCAATTAGCTGAGTGAATGTGTACAAATGGTGATGAGAGTAATGAAGAAACAAGAGCCGTTTGTTGCAAAATTTTGAACTTTACACAATATATATATCCAAATCAAAATGTAGTCAGAAGTGCATCATACATAAAATGTTTTGAAAAGAAGCATATATGTGGATAAGTGGGTTTTTGTCTGCATGGGGAATCAAAAAGAAAACAAATGCTCGTGTCCTAAAAGACGTAACGTCCTTCCTCTCAAATAGCATTGGACCTTCCAATAGTACTCAACAGTGGGGTCTGAAGTCACCGGAAGATAAATTAGTGAAGGATGAAATAATTGGTTATAATGATGGGTAAAGGGGGCATATCCCAAAAGAGCTAGCGATATTTCCCAGTAGCCACACAAAATCCAATCAAGGTGCAATTGCAGCCCATAATTGCCACCTAGGTAAATGTCCTAAAATTTGGTCACTAGGTACCTCGGTCAAAGTGCGGCATTTAGATTTTCGGCCTAAGAAATGGGTCATGGGCTGGATCCCGTCCAAGAGGTGGGTGCCTCAAGGGGGGATGCACAGAACAACCAAACCTTAGCCTTCAACCCTTCACGGGTATCTCCCTGCCTTATGGTGTTAGAAACACTTGACTTGGAGGATTTTTGGTTCGTTATTTGACAACTTCTATTGTTTTGATAATGAGAGAAACAGATATGTAGCGCACCCTTTTCGCTACCAAGGCTTACTCGCGCTCTGATACCAAACTATAGCTCACCCTTTTCGCTACCAAGGCTTACTCGCGCTCTGATACCAAACTGTAGCGCACCCCTTTTCACTACCAAGGCTTACTTGCTATAAAAGGGAACTATAACACCCCTTGTACAAAGCTCATACAGGAATTATATGTTCCACAAGCATTTAAACAATTAAACACATTTAAGCTCAGAGTAAGCATAAGAATTATTACTAACATAAATAATCCATGGCAATAACATTAATCCAAATGCACAGCAAAATGCATGATAATTATAATACACAGAGATACAAAAACATAATTAAAGCATCATCTGGTACTTATCTTTGAAACAATGGCAGTTCCACCAACCAAATGCAAGCCTTCCACGAACCTCCCAGCCTTAGACCGCACTGCTCCTCAGCTCAGCAGTGGGTCACCCCCGAGCTGGGACTAGCTCCACCCCAAGGCAAGGAATCCTAGGCTAGGCTGAGGTTACAGAGAAAACATCACAGAAAAATCTGGAAAGATTCTTCCCAAGATGCCATCTTACGCCCACTACTACCAGACTCTCATTCCCCACATGCCTGTCCTGCTCGGGAGTATACACCTTCACAATCACAGTCCATTGGTGCTAACCTCCCTCTCTGGGTCTCAGCAACAGGCCGGATCAGGAAGTCTCAGAGCCCGAAGCTGGTGCTGGACACTCTCTGGAAGAAAACACTTCCAAGCAAACTCTCTCATCTGGAAAGAGTTGCTCACAGGCCTGACAACCTGCCCCTTCCAACCACAGTCACCTCCCTCACCTGGAGAGAGGTCATACACAGGATCAGCACAGACTTACACTGGCCAGTAAGCCATGCACAGTCCAGCACTGCGTGGCCACAACAGTCAATTGGGAAAACAGACACGCGTTTCCCAAACTGGTTCAACAATCACGTGATAGTCTCACAGTTTTGGTTTCAGGATTGCACGAGGGGTGCAGAGATCCCACACACAAGATCCAACTGTTCAGATAGAGGATGCACCGACTATCTCAGAAATCAACACAGGATTTTCGGCTTTTAGGGTTGCACCCGGGTATTCTTGCAGAGGTCACACGGTTCCCCCTCAGGACAGTCGGGTCGAATGGATGAGAGAGCCCCCCCCTCACGACTTACCTCATCTGTTTTATTTGCATGCATTAGGGTGGACACTTGTCACCCTTGGAACTACATGCGTTCTATCAGCATGCATCCCCTTTGCACGCTTTCCCCTTGCCAGGACTTAGGATAAAATAAAACATAAAATGCACATGTACTTTTGGGATAATATTAAAATATTATTCCCAGGATTAAGCCCCCTAGGCTAACCCCCAGGCTCAACACTTAGCCCCTTTTCCCACCTTCCAGCCCCTAATTCCTTTCCCACTCTATGGATGCTCAGTCCCCCTTCACTCACTCATCGTGGTCGGTCTGCATCTGGCGGTGTTTTCAATTTTATTAAATGTTCTGCATACATACAAGTACAAAATCAGGCCCTTGGCCTCCAACCCTTAGGTTCTCTGGCCTAACAATCACATAATCCACCAACTTATAAAAACTCATCTCACCAGCCTATAAAACATATTTACAATTCCTTTCAGAACATGGTTTTCAACGGGGCTCGGCCTTGGGAACACTACAATTCCCCTCCCCTTATTTTTGCACTGTCCTCAGTGCATCTTACATAGCATCTGCAAGCTTTTCAAAAATTTTCAAAAAGATGCGGGTACTCTGCCCGCATAACATCTGCATTCTCCCATGTCGCATCCTCAGGACCGTACCAGGTCCACTGGACCTTTACAAGCTCTATAGCTCGATTCCGGAGCTGTTTGCTTTTCCTGTCCAATATGCGCACAGGATGCACTTGTAGGACACCTTCTGGTTCCACCTGAATCACATTCCAATTGATAACATGATTAGCATCAGGTACATATTTCTTAAGCAGTGAAACATGAAACACATTATGTACAGTCATACATGCAGGTAATGCAAGCATGTATGCAACTGGCCCAATCCTTTCCAGGATCTCAAATGGCCCACAAAATCTTGCTGCCAACTTGGCGCAACTTCCCAACTTCAGGGAACTCCTATTAGTTTTCACTTTCAGGAAAACCTGGTCACCCACTTTGAATTCTCTGTGGGTTCTGTTACTATCAGCATAACTTTTCTGCCTATCCTGGGTAGCTTTTAGATTCTGTTTAATTTTTATCATTTGATCTTCCATCTCTTTGAGTAGCTCAGGTCCAACTATTACTCTGTCAACTGGATTATCCCAACTCACTGGAGTGTTGCACTTTCTTCCATAAAGCGCTTCGAATGGGCTCATCTTCAATCATGCATGGTACCCATTATTATAGGCAAATTCTACCAAATGCAGGTAGTCTTCCCACCTTGATGGTTTATCCATCACATACATTCTCAACATGTCTTCTATTACTCTGTTCACTCTCTCTGTCTGTCCATCAGACTCAGGATGATACACTGTACTAAGGTTAAGATTCGTTCTGAATCCTTTGAATAGTCCTTTCCAGAAATTCGAAGTGAATTTCGGATCCCTATCAGACACAATTGTCTTAGGAATTCCATGCAAGTGTGCAACTTCTTTTAAAAAGATATCAGCAACATCTGCTGCCCTATGGGTGGTTTTTAATGGAATGAAATGGACAACTTTAGTAAGCTTGTCCACCACCACCATGATTGAATCATGCTACTTGCTTGTTCTGGGTAGTCCGGTGATAAAATCCATTGTTACCATGTCCCATTTCCAATCAGGGATGGGTAAAGACTACAGCAACCCTGCTGGGTGTCTGTGCTTAGCCTTAACCTTTTGGCACTCCATACATCTGGTGATGTATTCAGCGATTTATTTCTTCAAACCCGGCCAAAAATAATGGCCTTTGACTGCTGCCACAGTCTTCTGATAACCAGGATGTCCAACATAAGCCACGTTATTCATCTCCCTTAGAATTGCCAACTTCAATTCTCGGTCATTGGGTACATATACTCTGTTTTTATACAGAAGTAAGCCATCGGTTCCCAAGGTGTAACTTTCCTTGTTCTGTGGTCTCTCACACTGCTGTAGCTTTGCTACAAGACTTCTGTACTGCAAATCAGTATTTGCAGCTTCCAAAATTATGTCTTTCATCTCAGTCTAGTACATGCTAATGGCTGTAGCATGTAATTCGTGCACTTTTCTGCTGAGTGCATGAACCACCTTATTTTCTTTCCCTTTGATATGCTTGATATCAAAGTCATATTCGCACAGAAATTCCAACCATCTAATTTGCCTGGCATTTAAGTTCGGCTGATCAAATAAATACTTCAGACCGTTATGGTCTGTTCTCAACTCAAATCTCTTTCCCATGAGGTAATGTCTCCATTTCCTCAAGGCGTGGACGATTGCTGCTAGCTCTAAATCGTGAGTGGCATAATTCTTCTCATGCTCCTTCAACTTTCGGGATTCATAGAAAACTACAAATCCTTCTTGGCTGAGAACTCCTCCCAGGCCCTCCTTACACGCATCTATGCACACTATGTAATCCTTGTTTGGATTTGCGATCTTCAGGATTGGAGCACTAGTTAGTAGCTGCTTCAATTGCTGGAAGCTTCTCTCACATTCTTCAGTCCACTGGAACTTCTTCTCCTTCTTTTGCAAGGAAGTGATAGCATGAGCTATCCTTGATAATCCGACTATAAACCTCCTATAGTAGCCCACCAGACCCATAAAAGATATAACTTCTGCCACATTCCTTGGCGCTGGCCATTCTCGAATGGCCTGTACCTTCTCAGGATCCACAACGATCCCTTTTTCAGATATAATGTGTCCCAAGTAATGAATTTGCCTTTGGTAAAATGAGCACTTGCTCAGTTTTGCGTACAGCTGGTGTTCTCTCAACACCTGCAGCACCATTCTCAGGTGTTGCTCATGTTCTTCCTCTGTCTTGGAATACACCAAGATATCGTCCAGGAAGACTATGACAAACTTGTCCAAATAATCTCTAAACACTCCATTCATTAAGCACATGAAAACAAAAGGCGCGTTGGACAGTCCAAACGGCGCCACTGTGAACTCATAATGACCGTACCTTGTTCTAAAGGCGGTCTTGCTGATGTCCTCATCCTTTATTCTCACTTGGTGATATCCAGATCGGAGATCTATTTTCGAAAATATTTTCGCATCCTTCAACTGATCAAAAATATCATCAATCCTTGGCAGAGGATACTTGTTCTTGACA
>ML782050.1:1288493-1314940 GCA_009831015.1 Picea engelmannii
TCTCACTTGGTGATATCCAGATCGGAGATCTATTTTCGAAAATATTTTCGCATCCTTCAACTGATCAAAAATATCATCAATCCTTGGCAGAGGATACTTGTTCTTGACAGTGACCTTATTCAACTGCCGAAAATCAATGCACAGTCTCAACGTCTTATCTTTCTTCTTCACGAATAGGACCAAGGCTCCCCACGGTGACACACTGGGGTGAATGTAACCTTTCTTTAGTAGCTCTTCGAGCTGCAATTGCAACTCTTTCATCTCTGGTGTACTCATTCTATAAGGAGCCTTCGAAACTGGAGCTACTCCAGGCATCAAATTTATAGAAAAATCGATGTCCCTCTTCGGAGGTAGTCCAGGTACTTCCTGAAATACGTCCTTAAATTCTTTGAGTACCTTGTGGTCTTCCAGATTCGAGACTACATTTTGGGATGCTTCTTCCATCTGAGCTGCAAATACTTGACAACCTTTCCGGTAACATTTCTTCAGCTGCATGGCTGAGATTTCTCTAACAGCCACGGCTCTGGGAATTCCTTGGACCGTTACCTGATTTCCCTCTTCGTCCAGACATGTAAATCTCTTGTTACGACAATCCAGAAGGGCATGGTGCTGGTCCAACCAGTCCATCCTGATTAAGCAATCGTATGAGCCTAAATGTAGAATGTTCAATTCAGCCTTAGTGCTCATTCCTTTCATGTCCACTGAACATGAATTAACCAATTCAATGACCTTCCTCTTGGTCCCTGTGGCCAACTGCACTAACCAAGACTTCTCATGTTTGCTTCTCGTCAGATGAAAACTTTCCACCACTCTAGGATCTACATAACTATGGCTAGCCCCTGAATCAATTAAAATAACAAGTGGTCGGTTGTTGATCATACCTTCCACTTCAATCATGTGCGATTGAAATTCTGCTTGCTTATTGTCCAGGGCTGCGTAGATCCTCGACATTCTGCTGCCCATATCTTCCACTGTTTCAGCTTGCTGAACAATATGTATAGTTCTCGCTTTACCATTTTTATGGGGACAATATCTGTACTTGTGGTTTCCTTGACAACCCCAACACTAAATGGGTGTCTGTCTCTGTCTTTGTGCTCCCTCTTCAGTCATTCTCGGCTCTCTAAGTGATGGTTGTCCCTGAAGACTGTTTCTGAAAAAGGGAGGTCTGTTTCCCTTCTGCCTCTGTTCTTTCTTAAACCTCTTCCGGTCATCCCAAGCCTTCCGAAAGGTAGGCTTTTCTCTTTGTTGTTCGTATAGGCATTTCTCCCTTCTTATGGTTTCTTCCATGGTCTTAGGATCGTCATATTGAATCTTTTCACAAATGGAAGATGGCAGTCCACTCAGGTACCTCTAAATTTTGATAGCCTCATCCTTGATGAATGGAACATACTTCAGTAGTTCCAAAAAACTTCGTTCATACTCATCAATACTCATGCTGCCTAGCTTGATTTCGAAAAAATCCTTCATCTTTCGGTCATAGTATCTTTTAGTCAGGTATTTCTTCTCGAAATACCTCTTAAATTCCTTCCAAGTGACCTCTTTCTCTCTGATGTGCTACACCTGCACAAACTGATCCCACCACATGGATGCTTTTCCTTTCAGTTGATACATTGCAATTCTTCCTTCTGTATGGGCAGAATAATTCTACAGTTGGAAGTATTTCTTCATGCCAAGCAACCATGTCTCAGCATCTTCCTCCTTCTTATGTTCTCCATTGAATGTTGGAGGTTTAATTTTGTTCATCTCCCCTTTCAATTCTTCCTTTCCGGATTTTCGATGTTTTCTGGTAGGGGACGGGCTTGAACTACTGTGTGCCTCCCTGTCAGAATGTCTTTGGGAGCGACTGAGATGTCGGCTACCACTTCTCGACCTACTTCTTTTTCCCATGGTTTCTGCGACTCTCCGTCGTACTTGAGTCTCTTCCCTTCTCGAGTTTCTTCTCTATTCTTTCTAGGCTCTTCAAAAATTTTAAGTTTAATTCACCCTGTCGATCCCTGACTTTCATGAGCTTTCGGCTATCAGCTCGGCGAGCCTTGGCCTCTCTTTGCAATCCTTCAATGATTTTCATTATGTGTCCTTCCTTATCCTTCTCTTTTCCATGCCCATTGGAGTTCGATCCTTCCACTTCCACATTGACATCCTTTCCTTCCTGTTCGTCTTTTGTTTCAGGGGTAATCTGCACTTTTCCCCACTCCATACCGGCGTTGGCTAACTGGAGTTCTGACTCTTCATTGAACTCTTCACACGCACTGTGCAATTCAATTTGAAGTTTGTCAGGCCATCAAAATTTCACGAACAATCCACAACATTTATAAGCCAATATGAACAAGAGCAAAAGACATTTCGATGTAAATGAGTTTTCTGAGCTCTCGTTTGGCTCTGGAATTTCAGGACTTCATTTTTTGGGTTTTTCGAAACTTTCATTTTCAGCATTTCGGAATAGGGACTCCATGCACAGGTTCACTCTATCAGATAAAGGATGCATCGACTTTCTGAATTTGACACAGGCTCTCTCCGAATCAACATTGCGGCTCTTGGTTCAAAGGGTGTACGGGGTATACTCTTACAGAGGTTAGGTCGGACGTACCGTTCAACAGATCGGGTCTAATGAAGGAGAAACCCCTATCATAGCTCGATTCAGTAGTTTTCACTGCCATTATAGCATAGTCCCACAGTTATGGTTTCGGGATTGCATGACCAACAATTCCCGCAGGGGTCGACACAGACTCCACGGCTCTGAACAGAGGTGTACTGGCTCTTCAGAACTTTAGTTCTTGGTATTTCGAAACTTTCGGGACTTTGGGTTTCAGGGTTTTGGAGTTTCGGTACTGGAGAACTCCCGTTTCACTCTCCTTTCCAACCCCCGACTTCCGAAATTCCGATTTACCTTATTCTACGGGTCTACAGCACAACTTTCGCCCTCTACCCTAGTGATACGTGGCACGTTTCAGAGGATCCTCGTCACCTTCGGTGACGTCATTAGGGTCCCACCACTCTCGCCTGTCTTCTTACTCGCTGGCACATGGTACTCATTCATGTGTCCACGTGGCACATCTCCATGTGTCGTCCGTTCATCGGGACTTAGCCACATGTTAACGTCTCGACATTATGGGTCAGGATTTATCAAGGCGAGAGTTCGATTTCTTGTCTACGGAACTCCCGAATTCTCGATCCCCGATTTCCCGATGCACCCCTTTTGCCTTAGCCCCTCCCGGCTATGCCAAGGCCCATGTGACCGCCTCTCATAAGACCGCAGCCTTATATCCTTATCGGGGTTTTCCCTATCACGATTTTGACACTTGTGATGTCGAACAACTTGCTTTACCGATTCCCGAACCCCGATATGCCGTTTCTCCGATACACTAGCACGGTTGACTATTCAATGGTCCCTCACTCCATCGGCGTTTCGGAGTTCGCAATATCGCAAATCCTAATGCATATGTTTCGGAACTTTCCGCCGTGAAAACCTGAAATGGCGTGCCACCTGTCCTCCTCTCGGATCCTGTGGCCCCCACACGGTTCTTTTTCCCGTCGGGATATCGCATTTCACGATTTCACGATTCCTTTTGTAATGATGTCGGGATTTCCAACACCAAAACCCCGATATGAAATTCCACGCGTAAATCCAATGGCCCTTACGACTTGGATCTACGGTCCTGCCCCTCCTGAGCTTCGAAACTCGTCAATTAACTCCTTGACACTTCGGAGCAAACCAGGGTCCGAAATTGGTCCTCCAGACCCAATTTCCCTTCGCATTCTTGGTCCAAAGACCGCTCCACTGGCCCATCTAGGCTCAGTGTCGAAACCTTGGCTCTGATACCAAACTGTAGCGCACCCTTTTCGCTACCAAGGCTTACTCGCACTTTGATACCAAACTATAGTGCACCCTTTTCGCTACCAAGGCTTACTCGCGCTCTGATACCAAATTGTAGCGCACCCCTTTTCGCTACCAAGGCTTACTTGCTATAAAAGGGAACTATAACACCCCTTGTACAAAGCTCATACAGTCATTATATGTTCTAGAAGCATTTAAACAATTAAACACATTTAAGCTCAGAGTAAGCATAAGAATTATTACTAACATAAATAATCCATGGCAATAACATTAATCCAAATGCACAGCAGAATGCATGATAATTATAATACACAGAGATATAGAAACATAATTAAAGCATCATCTGGTACTTATCTTTGAAACAATGGCAGTTCCACCAACCAAATGCAGGCCTTCCATGAAATTCCCAGCCTTAGACCACACTGCTCCTCATCTCAGCAGTTGGTCACCCCCGAGCTGGGACTAGCTCCACCCCAAGGCAAGGAATCCTAGGCTAGGTTGAGGTTACAGAGAAAACAACACCGAAAAATATGGAAGGATTCTTCCCAAGATGCTATCTTACGCCCACTACTACCAGACTCTCATTCCCCACATGCCTGTCCCGCTCGAGAGTATACACCTTCACAATCATAGTCCATCGGTGTGAACCTCCCTCTCCGGGTCTCAGCAACAGGCCGGATCAAGAAGTCTCAGAGCCCGAAGCTGGTGCTGGACACTCTCTGGAAGAAAACACTTCCAAGCAAACTCTCTCACCTGGAAAGAGTTGCTCACAGGTCTGACAACCTGCCTCTTCCAACCACAGTCACCTCCCTCACCTGGAGAGAGGTCATAAACAGGCTCAACACAGACTTACACTGGCCAGTAAGCCATGTGCATTCCAGCACTGCATGGCCACAACAGCCAATTGGGAAAACATACACGCGCTTCCCAAACTGGTTCAACAATCACGGGATAGTCTCACAGTTTTGGTTTCGGGATTGCACGAGGGGTGCAGAGATCCCACACACAAGCTCCAACTATTCAGATAGAGGATGTATCGGCTATCTCAGAAATCAACACAGGCTTTTCGGCTTTCAGGGTTGCACCCGGGTATTCTTGTAGAGGTCACACGGTTCCCCCTCAGGATAGTCGGGTCGAATGGATGAGAGAGCCCCCCCCTCACGACTTACCTCGTTTGTTTTATTTGCATGCATTAGGGTGGACACTTGTCACCCTTGGAACTGCATGTGTTCTATCAGCATGCATCCCCTTTGCACACTTTTCCCTTGCCAGGACTTAGGATAAAATAAAACATAAAATGCACATGTACTTTTGGGATAATATTAAAATATTATTCCCAGGCTTAAGCCCCCTAGGCTTAGCCCCCAGGCTCAACACTTAGCCCCTTTTTCCACCTTCCAGCCCCTAATTCCTTGCCCACTCTATGGATGCTCAGTTCCCCTTCACTCATTCATCGTGGTCGGTCTGCATCTGGCGGTGTTTTCAATTTTATTAAATGTTCTGCATACATACAAGTACAAAATCAGGCCCTTGGCCTCCAACCCTTAGGTTCTCTGGCCTAATAATCACATAAGCCACCAGCTTATAAAAACTCGGCTCACCAACCTATAAAACATATTTACAATTCCTTTCAGAACATGGTTTGCAATGGGGCTCGGCCTTGGGAACACTACAAGATAATGGGGAATTATTTGGATGCCTATCCCCGAAATTCTACCTAGACTAAAAAATTTCTTTTGGCACCTCCTGTGGAGGAAAACTTGGTGAGTTTTTAGAAAATTTTTAGATGTAGTTGTTTTGAGAGGTTGAGGGTGTGAACCAACCTCGTTGAATTAAAATGGGAGTGGATAGTTTCGTTAAGAAAAGGGTGGGGTGTTTTCGGAATCCCTTTGGAGGAAACTTACTTTCACCTCCACGTTTCAAGAAGAAGCTATGTGAGTGATAAGTGACTTTTGTGTGTGAGTGAAAGTGTACCAATTTTTAGTGAATTAGGTGTCACATTGCTGCATGTGGACTTCGCTTGGTCCTTTACAAGTGTTGATTACTTAATTAACTAAGTGCCTTTGGTACAACCTTGCGTAATTCAAAAGTCCCTAGGAAGCTAGCATGTGGACATGTGGGTCCGTTACTATCCCTTTAACTCCCTATTGTGATGTAATCTAAGAAAAAACTTTGAAACTATCCTAGATTGAACATGTGGGCATGTATGGGCCCGTTACAATATTAAGATGTGTTTGAAAAAGTAAACTAAGAGGAGTCCCAAGAAGGGCAGTTGTCCTCTCCTAAAGGTTTTAATCTTCTTAAGGGAGATGAAATTGTTTCACAATCTTTTTCTGATTCTCAAGGTCGCTTGGAGGCGCGAGAGAAGAGCATACTAAGTGATTGTTACCCAACTTCTAGTCCCAATGTAAGTTAAATGTGATTAAAAATGATTTTCAACTATGAGTCAAAACAAGCCATCCATGTGGCGAAAATGAAAGCAAAAGAGGAAATTGATTTTAACCCCCTAAGTGCCTATGTGTTTTGACTAACCCCTTTATATGATGAGGGGACTAAGTGTGGTGCAGCTTTAAAAAATGCTTGAAATCTTTTTTAAGAAGGAAAATAGCCTTCCCCACATCTCAACAACTTTACAATGTGAATTTTTGCACAGATGCGCGGGTCTCAGTGGAGATAGAGGCGCACAGAGCGCATGTGCATAGACATAAAAGAGTCAAAAAGCGCATGTGCACAGAACAGAGCTGTCACTTGAGAGAATGTGTGCACGATGCGCGTCTGTGGGGTAAAAAACCCACACACATGTGACACACGGCCGTGAATGAAAATTTTGGATGAAATTCTCTCAATTCACCTTGGAATTGGATGATTGGCAGGTCGGCTTAGGCCAGTTGATGCACCTGCAAGTTAAATAAACTAAAAGAAGAGCAATAAAAACCCAATTGGGGTAGGAAATTGATACCTATCCCCAGTGGAGTTGCCAGTCTGTTGTGCCTCTTTCGTCACCTTAGTGAGCAAAATAGAGGTGCTTGCAAGCTCAGTTGGGTTTGCTGAGCAGGACATCTGCAAGGAAAAGGGTTAGAAAAAGAAATATAAAAAAACAACTAAGAATTAAGCTAAGAAATAAAACAACAACTAAATTTATAAACATAGGGACATAAGGACAAAAGAAACAATGAGACCCATGTCACCAATGATAAGGCTGATATTGGTGAAAGAAAACATCAAGAAGCAAGGGGACTATGAGTCCCTTCTTCCTCCAAGGGAGGGCTCTTGGACCCCCACAAGTAAGCTCTTCTTACAACTTTGAGAAAAATAAATGAAAATGGTGAAAGAATTCTTTGCTAATCCACTCAAGGGGTGAGATGGATTGCCCAATGCAATGGTGCAAGTATACTCTTGGCAAGGATAGAAGAGTCCTCAAGAGAATAATGGTAGCATAACTTTGCTTTGAATTCCTTGAAAAATTAAGTGTATCCATGGCCTTTTTATAGCATTCCTTTGAGTTATTGTTCAACTAGTTCGTAGTGTGTAAAGAGGCTTATTAGGGCATTTCTAGGTCTTTGACCAGCCATCTAGTCGAATCCAGTTCATATTTGAGTGTCAAATCAACTTGGAAGCTGAACCAGAAGTGGGTGGGAGTCTGACCACTCTCATAAATGCGTTGTTTCTCAGGTGTGTGGCTTTTTGCGACAACAGTTGTGCATCGTGCGCATGTGCGTGATTTCTGCGTTCCTGTTTCGCGCATGTGCACGCGCGCCCAGTGTTTGTATAGCGCCCTTCAATTTTTCCACTATTTGTATAGTTTTTGACCCTTTATGAATGCTTTTGTGTTAATTCAGGTCCATGGATAACTTCATAACTGTTTGACGATGCTGAATTCTTGTAACCATTTTCGGACGAAATTTCAGTGATAACACTCCTGAATGTATCTTTGTAGACAACTACGGTACTTCAACACCAAATGTTTCTCTGAATATTTGATACCCAACTTTGTGCACAAGGTATGGAATAGATTCGTCAGCTCATGCACATCTTGATCCCTTTGTTGTCGCATAGTAGTCCATTGTATGTACTTATCCTCATAGCTCCCCATGGGATAATATTGTTATTTGATGGCATCTTGGAAATAATTCCAAGTGTGTACGACCGAGAACAGGGAGGGTTCCTCCTCATCCTTTTTCTCACAGTAGTTTTCCCACCAGTCCTTGACATGGGGGGCGGCTTTGAGCAGTGAAAAAATAATCTTCTCCCAGTCGGAAGAGTCATGAACCGAGAAATATCCTTTAATATATTCAACCATCTATCTACAATGTCTGCATCTATTTGACCATCAAATATGTGAATGTCAAAGTTTTCTTGTACCTTAAAAGGGGTTGCGCCTCCAGAGTGGTTGTTTGATGCAGATGTGACACCATTGGGCAATCGTTGAAGGATATGGGCGAATTTATCCATCATCGTGTTCCTTTGTTTTTCAAGGGCCTCCTCGAGAAATATTTTGATAGGATCTCTTTCTCCCTCATCTTTCTTTTCATCCCCCATGGGCGGCCTTCGGGGTTTGCGAGGCTAATCTTGCAAAGGTTCAACCAGATCGATCCCTAACTCCTTATACCCCGACCTTGTTGGGGACATGGAAAGAAGGATTGAGAAAGAGAAGACCGCTCTGATACCACTGATCCAGATTTATGCAGGAACACAACAGAATACACAAATAACCATGAATACAAAGATGTAGTGGAAATAACACTTCATTTCATTAATATCAAAGAACTGAAATTTGTTTATAGACAAAATATAAATAAACTAGCTATGGCACTGGTAGCTTATCTATGAGAAGAGATGTGGTGGCTACAAGCCTCTAAACTCTGTGTTCCAATGAGGCTCAAAGGCCTATCTATTATTCAGAAACAATGAAAACCCTAAAAATAAAAAAAACCTAACCCTAGGAGATGAAATGCCAGAATATGGGTCCCGTCGGGGTAAATTGGTACATCCATTTCTCGTGGTCGTAAATTTGGCATACTATCTCTGTTTGACGCATATGATGCATCGTTAGAAATATATATCCAAGGAATACAATTGTTGGCAAAAAATATCATAATGATTTATTCCTATTGGTAGGTAGATGCCCAAAAAAAGTCATTTAGGGCCTCAAAACAACTCCGGAAGTTCAGGACCCGAAAAACTGCCAAAAATAGTAAATTGTGCTACAATTAAGGAAAATGAAAAACTCAAAGAAGCAATGTTGGGGGTCCAAGTGGAATAGGTGGGTGACCACCAATATCCACTTGGATCACCACTATGTCTGTCTCTGAGATGATTCACTTAAATCTTATTTCGACCTCTGCTCTAGTGGATTCCTCTAATAACAATAAACATGAGAGCCCTAACAGGGAGATGGATAGGGAAGTTGTTTTTCGTGATCTTGGCAGTTGCTCAGACCTAAGGGTTCTTGACCAGACTTTAAACACCCCTTTGGACAATATTGGAGATGTGGGGATCCTCTCAGCTATTGATGGGATGGGGAGTGAGACATTTGGGAGGCGGGAGATAGAATCAGGAGAGAGCTCATTGGGGGCACTCATAGAGTCTTTGGTCCCATCATACCGAGACATAGTTGCAAAATTTCCCCTCACGATCTATGAAGGACGCAAAAAGATTAGCAGAGGGAAAGAAGTTTCAAATTCAAGGAAAGCAATATATGAGACAATACGTCTAGGAAGAGATCTGAAGCAGGTTTCATGCTCGGGGGGTCTGGGGATGAATGTCTCACCCATAAATACTAGAAGTACTCGAAAAAAAGTTCTGGAAAGCAGAGGGGACGCGATCAATAGTGGAAGTAATATCTCTGAACATGGGGCTCTTAAAGGAATTAAATCCCTAACCAGGGAAACATAATGAAACTTTTATCACTTAATCTAAGGGGAGTTGGAGGGGCTCTGAAACTTGCATCCCTCCAAATATTAATGACTTGTATCTTGTTGGATATCCTTTTTATTCAAGTAAAATCTAGAGCCTTAGTGTCAAAATTATTGTCCAATTGGTACTGTTGTGCCATTGACTATGTGGGTCAGTCTGGGGGCCTTTGTGTGGCTTGGAACCCTTCAAAATTTACTCTATATACTTATTATACTTGCATGGGCATTCTCAGAACCCTCCATGAGGGAAATCGGTTGATATAACTTATAAATTTTTAGGGCCCATGCACAGACACAAAATTTTTCTGGGATTTCGTGGTTAGTGGCCTACTAGCCACAAAAAACCTTATTATTGCAGGTGACCTAAAATTTATTGTGTTATCCAACGAAGTGTGGGGATCTAAAGCAAGATTACAACCTTTGGTTGAGTACTTCAAAGAAACTTTTAAAGACTTGGGACTGGTTGACATTGTTCCTAGTGTATATGTGCCAACCTGGCGCAATGGAAGAGGAGGGTCTGAAGGCATTGAAAAAATATTGGATAGAGTGTATATGTTAGGAGAATTTGTCTCTTCATTAGGGAGGTATAGATTCTGGTTTTCTTATCCTTACATTTCAAATCATGCTCCGGTTGTGCTATAGTTTGATGATGGTCAACGCTAAATATCGTATCCCTTTAAACTAAACCCTATTTGGCTGGAAGAAAAGGGTTTTAGAGATATTGTTCAATTGGTCTGGAAGTCTACATAGTTTGATGCAGAACCATCAACAATGAGAATATTGGTTAGGAAAATGAAATCCTTAAAACATAAAATGATCGGTAGGGAGAAGTTTCAAAATAGGAGACTCCATGAGTTAGTTTCAGTAGAGGATGAGATAGAGAAGTCATATATGTTCAAATAAAATGGGAGTGCATCGGTGGATGTAGATAACAACATCAAAGTGCTAGAAGATAAAAGGCAGAAGTTTATCCTAGCCAAAGAAGAAATAAGGAGACAAAAGAGTAGAGCTATCTGGCTGCAGTAGGGTGACTGAAACACAAAATTTTTCCACCATTACGCTAGCCATCGAAAAAACAGGAAAGTGTTGTGGGAGATAAAGGACGGAACTGGAAATAGTCATACTGGTTAGGAGGAACTTGAGACTGTAGCGGTGAAACACTTTAAATATTTTTATGTGGATTCTGGGCATAATACAATTATTGAACATGTGAGGACAGTGCAATATTACCCCTGTCTTTTCTCTAAGAGTTATGTTCAGGATCTCGGTAAACCCAACAATGTAGAATAAATTCATTTGGTCTTAAAGAGTTTTGCCAAGGAAAAAATTCGTGGCCAGGACAGGTGGACGGTGGAGTTTTTCCTCAGCTATTTTGATTTGATCGAGAATGACATTTTGGAAGTAGTGGAGGAGTCAAGGAGATCCAGATCTATGGGAAGGTCCTTAAATGCGAGTTTTTTAGTTCTCATTCCTAAGGTGGATAAGCCCTTCAGTTTTGGGGACTTCAGGCCTATAACACTTTTACAACCTGGCTTACAAAATCATCACCAAGACTATAGAGAACATATTGAAACCGTTCTTATCGAAGGCATTATCAGTGGAACAACTTGGTTTCTTAAATGGAAGGCATATATTGTATGTGATAGGAACTGCTCAAGAATGTTTACACAACATTAAATAAAAAAACTGAAAGCTCTAGTTTTAAAAATGGATTTCCAGAAGGCATATGACTGCGTAAATTGGGACTTCCTCTAGATGATTATGTTAAGGATTTGTCTTGGTGTTATGTTAACAAACTGGATTATGAGTTGTGTAAATACAACGTCCTTTGCGGTCTTGGTTAATGGTGGGACAACCTCTTTCTTCCGAAGCGGGTGAGGGCTTCGACAAGGCTGCCCATTATCTCCCTTACTTTTTATTTTGGTTATGGAGGGAATCAACTTAATTCTCAAACATGCACAAGAAGAAGGTAAAATTTCTAGGATTAAGACATCAAGACTTCTCAAGCTCATTATATTACTATTCATGGACGATGTCCTGATTATGACCAAAGCTCGGATATCTGATTGGAAGGAAATATAATCCACTCTATCTTTATTTTGTAGAGCGTTAGGTATAGTCATAAATTCCCATAAATCATCTTTTCACTTCTCTGGTATGCAGGATAATGAATTAGACAGCTTCAAGGCTATCTTTACCTATAAATTTGTGGATTTGAATGAAGGATTTTGTTATCTGGGGTTTTATCTAAAGTTTGAAAATTATCGTGCAAAGAACTAGAGATGGCTTATTCAAAAATTTGAACGTGGAATCAGATTATTCTATCATCGCTGGTTGTCATTGGACGAGAGGTATTGCCCTCGTTAATTTGCTGGAAAATCTGGTTGGAAAGAAACTTGGTAATTTTTGAGGAAGGCCATGTTTCAAAAACCTTGATGGTTCACAAGATCATGGGCTGGTTAGGGAGATCACAAGTGTCAAAACAAACTATCTTGAAGTAAAAAATTCCTCCTTATCTAAAAGAGGGAAGAGAAATAGGTTGTTTTGATGGGGCTGTTGAAAGGAGAGGGTAGATTAGTGGAGCAGGAGGAGTTATCAGGGTTAATAATCACACAAAGTATAGGTGGATGTTGAATTGTGGTCCGGGCACGAATACTAGAGATGAACTTCTGGGAGTTTGGGCACTGTTAACCTTGGCAATCCGTCAGCACATATATGATATAAATGTGTTTGGGGACTCAAGGATTGTAATAGACTGACTGAATCATAAATGTGGCGTCTAGGTCATGGACTTGGTGTTCTGGAAAGAGCGGATAAAGGCTCTCGTTCGAGACTTCTCGTCCCTCAATTTTTCTCATACCTATAGAGCCTTTAACTAGGAGGCAAACAAGCTATCAAAACAAGCTCTGGATCAACCAGAAGGCATAATCACTTATTTCCAAATGGGGGATGGGCTTGTGGGCTCAATTTTGTTCTTAAAAATTTTCTGAGGCTTAAATTAACATCTGTTCTGCAACACATTTTATTTTAGCCCTCAGATGAGGAGGGGGTTGTCTTTGCACAGAGTATAGGGTAGATAGTATGTTTTGAGGCCAAGGTAAAGGGTCAGTTTTTTGTTTTGTTGTTTATTCTAATTGTAGCATCCCTCTAGTCATATTCAAATTGAAGAGGACGGTTAAAGATAAATGCTATTACATTGTACTGTAAAAAACTACTTTTATATTTATAAATATAAGTGAAATTTTTTAATTGGAAAAAAATATAACATGACTTTATTACATATATAAACCTTAGAGGTTTATATTCTAATACGCTCGATGTAGGAATTGGAAGGGGGACTCGATTTTCCTTCTCAAATAGTAGGCGCTATTCAAGCTGCCTCGGTCCCCGTGGCCATCTTTTCTCTGAAATACACATAATCACTATGGTGTTTGAACGAGCTCCTCCTCATGCGGGAATCGAGGGCTGCCATTATTCCGGTATTACACAAGGTAAATCCTGCTAAGCTTAGGTATGGTAAGGCCTTGCACAAACTTGAGATGAAGACAATGGACGACCCTCAAACTGGTATGACTCTGGGTGCAGAAGATTAGTGAGGCTGCTAGAGTCCCTTGGTAACTTGACGAACCTCCAAGTCATGGAGCTATTTGGATGCAGCAGTTTGGAGAAGCTTCCAGAGTCCCTCGGAAACTTGACGAACCTCCAAGTCATGGAGTTGTCTGGATACAACATTTTGGAGAAGCTGCCAGAGTCCCTTGACAACTTGACGAACCTCCAAGTCATGGAGCTGTATGGCTGCATCATTTTGGAGAAGCTGCTAGAGTCCCTTAACGAACCTTAAATGCATGGTGTTGTCTTGGTGTGGGAGTTTGGAGACACTTCCAAAATCTCTCAGCAACTTGACGAACCTTCGACACATGGTGTTTTCTGGGTGCGAGAGTTTGGAGAGACTACCAATAATTAAAACATTGGTATCATTGGATGGGTTGCTTGTATCAGATTGTGTCAAATTGAAGAACATACCCGATTTGACGCCACTAAAAAAGCTTAAAGATCTAAGTGTCGATGGGTGTCGTGCACTAGAATTTCTTTAATTCAAATTTCTTTTTAAATATAATTCAAATTTCTTTTTAAATATAATTCAAATTGCTTTTTAAAAAATTGATTAATAGTAATAATAAAGTTTAAATAATGTTTTAGCGATCAATATTGTATAATGATATAAGGAAATTAAAAATATCAATAAAATAAACCATGTTTTACTGAGCAAATGCTTGGTGGAAGTGGACAAGGATAATTATATACATATGCATGATCACCTCCGAGATATGGGACGAGAGATTTGGCGGGATGTATCTCCACATCGTCTTTTCCATCCAACAAAGAACATCAATGATTTGCATGTTTTCTCTAATATTCTCCCTGTAACGTCCCCGACCACCAATCCACTTATCAGGTAACGCTACCATGCAGAACATTCTCATACTTATATATATAACATTCATATTAAATCTAATTAACATATTTAATCAAACAATACAGAGTCAGCACATGATTACTGCTAATATACATCATCAAGGACATTAACAATAACTCATATGTGCAACAGAATACATGATAACAAATAAGAATCACAGGCATGCAAAACATAATATTAAGCACAAACTGAGACTTATCTTTGAAACTGTGGTAATTCCACCAACCACGTGCAGACCTTCCACGAACCTCCCAACCTTAGACCTCACTGCTCATTACGCTCAACAGTGGGTCACCCCCGAGCTGGGACTAAGCTCCACCTAAGGTAAGGGAATGATAGACTAGGCTGAGGTTACAGGAAAAACTGCACAGAGTAATCGAAAGGATTCTCCCCAGGAGCCTTCTTATGCCCACTACTCATGGACTCTCATTCCCCACATGCCTGTTTTTCCCGGGAGTATACACCTTCACAAGCTCAGTCCATCGGTGCTTCACCTCCCTCTCTAGGCCTTGTCAACAGGCCGGATCAGGAAGTCTCAGAGCTCCGTAGCTGGTGCTTGACTCTCTCTGAGATAAAATCACTTCCCAGCAGCCTCTCTCACCTGAAGAGAGCTACTTGTAGGCCTGACAACATGCTTCTTCAACCAGTTTTCAACTCAATTCTTGCAAGGTGAGGATAACATCCACAACCACTGGTTAATTCCACTCAGGACACACAGAAGGCCGCAACCCAAAGGTGGCTCGAGTACGAAATCTACTCTGCAAGAGTAGTTAGGCTCGTCTCACAGAACACACATGTGACATGGCTTAATCAATGCAGAGGAAAAACACAGAATTCTACCATTCGGACCGAGGTGAATCGACTTTCCAGAAAAACATCACAGGCTTCCCACCCCGAGCTGCATGAGGCATACCGAACATAGACACAGAGCTCCCCTCGGTTCAGACAACTCATAGTGGAATGGAGGATGAACCCCCTCCACGGTTCAATGTTTGGGTTAAATTTCATGTGTTAGGGCGACACATGTCGCCCATGAGGTTACATGTGCTCCATAACATGTGTTCCCTTTTTCACACGTTCCCCTTCTAGGAACTTAGGATAAAAACATACATTTCTCATAACTGTGGGAATAATAATAAATCATTATTCCTAAGGACTTAAGCCCCTAAGCTTAGCCCCTAGGATCAACACTTAGCCTCTCTTTCCAACCTTTTAGCCCCTTTTCCCTTACCCATCTTGTGGAAGCTTAGTCCCCCATCACTCTTTCTTCATGGTCGGTCTGCACACAACGATGTTTATTCTTTATTAATGTTCTAGATATTACATTTACAAAAACAAGCTCCCGACCTTAACACTTAGGCTCTCCAGCCTAATAAACACATAAGCCTACCAGATTATCAATACATGACTCACCAGCATACAAAACATGATTTACAATTCATAAACATGATTACAACATGGCTCGTCCTTTGGGATATTACAATCCCCTCCCCTTATTTTTTCACTGTCCTCAGTGCATCTTTTACATAGCCTCAATAATATTTCAAAAATCTTCAAAACGATGCGGATATTCTGCCCGCATAACATCTTCATGCTCCCATGTCATGTCCTCAGGACCCTACCAGGTCCACTGGAACTTTACAAGCCCTATGGCTCGATTCCAGAGCTGTTTTATTTTCCGGTCCAATATGCGCACATGATGCACTTGCATGACACCTTCTTGCTCCACATGAACCAAATTCCAATCAATTACATGATTAGCATTAGGTATATATTTCTTAAGCAATAAAACATGAAACACATTATGTACATTCATGGATGCAGGTAATGCAAGAATATATGCAACTTCCCCAATCCTTTCTAGGATTTCAAATGGCCCACAAAATATGTCTGCCAACTTGGTGCAGTTTCCTAGCTTCAGGGAACTTCTATTGGCTTTCACTTTCAGGAAAATATGATCACCCACTTTAAACTCTCTATGGGTTTTGTTCTTATCAACATAACTTTTTTGCCTGTCTTGGGCAGCCTTTAAATTCTGCTTGATTTTTAGCATTTGTTCTTCCATTTCCTTGAGAAACTCTAGCCCAACTACTGCCCTTTTAGCTGGATTATCCCAACTTACTGGAGTATTGAACTTTCTTCCATAAAGTGCTTCAAATGGGCTCATATTCATTGATGCTTGATACCCATTGTTGTAGGCGAATTCTACCAAGTGCGGGTAGTCTTCCCATTTTGATGGTTTGTCCATCACATACATCCTTAGCGTGTCTTCTATTAATCTGTTCGCCCTCTTTGTCTATCCATTAGACTCAGGATGATAAGCTGTATTGAAATTCAGATTCATTCTGAACCCTTTGAATAACCCTTTCCAGAAATTCGAGGTGAATTTCGGGTCTCTGTCGGACACAATTGTCTTGGGAATCCCGTGCAATTGTGTCACTTCCTTCATAAATATGTTGGCAACATTCATTCCCTTGTGATTGGTATTTAAAATAATGAAATGGTTAGCTTTCATAAGCTTGTCCACCACCACCATAATTGAATCGTACTGCTTTCCAGTCTTGGGCAATCCTATGATGAAGTCCATTGTCACCACTTTCCACTTCCACTTAAGAATGGGTAAAGGTTGCAGTAACCCTGCTGGGTGTCTGTGCTCCTCTTTAACCTTCTGGCACTCCATACATCTGGCGATGTATTCAGCAATATCCTTCTTCATACCTAGCCAAAAGTAATGGCTCCTGACTACTGCCACGGTTTTCTGATATCCAGGGTGCCCTGCATAAGGCACATTATGAATTTCATGCAAAATCATATGTTTCAAGTCCTGGACATTAGGTACATAAATTTTGTTCTTGTACAGGTGTGTTCCATTGGTTTCCAGTGAGGTCTAAGGCTGGGAGGTTCGTGGAAGGTCTACACTTGGTTGGTGGAATTACCACAGTTTCAAATATAAGTATTAGTTTGTGCTTAATATTATGTTTTGCATGCCTGTGATGCTTATATGTTATCATGTATTCTATTGTGCATATGAGTTATTGTTAATGTTCTTGATGATGTATATTAGTAGTAATCATGTGCTTACTATGTTTTGTTTGATTAAATGTGTTAATTAGATATAATATGCATGTTATATATATAAGTATGAGAATGTTTCGCATGGTAGCATTTCCCGGCAAATGGATTGGTGGTCGGGGACATTACTCTCCCCACCCCCGCCCCTACATATACGATGGGGGAGGGCAAGGGGGCGGGCATCGACCCCCTTGAACTCCCCCATCATATATGTATATTATAGAACATCAATGATTTGCTGTAGCATTCATCTGTAAGTGCTCAATCATCTAATGTATTTAAATTTTTCCATAATTCTATATACAGTTTAAAAAAATTTCATCGTTTTTGGAGAATGAACAGGGATTAGCCGAAGTGCAGGGAATTAGGATGTTTCTTAACATGGGTACAGATTTGTATTCATATTCATATTCAGATAATGAAACGTCACTGTGGCGCCAATGGAGTTGGGTTTTGTTCAGGAACTGGGTGTCGAGGCTTCACAATAGACCGCTTAACACACGTTATCGTTCTCCCAGTTTTGGTGCCATGATGTTGCAACTTCTTCTTTAGTTGTTTCTTAAGAAGGATTTGGATTTGGATTTGGATTCAGATTCAAATTCGGATCATGAAACATTGTCATGGCACCAATGGATTCAGGTGATGTTCGGGAAGTGGGTGATGAGGATTCACAATTGACTACATGATACAAGTTATTGTTCTCCCGGTCTTGGTACCATGAAGTTGCATCTTATTCAGACTGAAAGGGGTTCTCTTGGAGCACATTTTGTGGAGGGTGCACTCCCCTAACCTCTTATGTCTTTCTTGGCATGACTGTCCCTACCTTTAACCGCCTCCCCGGATTCCAACGAAGAAATTAAGGGTTTTGAAGGTGGAGGGGAAAGTATTGAAAACATTGTGGCAAGACAGATCACAGGTAAATTGGAATTTGTTTGTTCTTTAGTAGTTGATATTTCACCACTGAACTCGAAAGGAATTATAAGGGTTATCTTTATGAGAATCATCCACTTACATATTTTTAACAATTTAAACACATGATTTTACAGGCACCTTTTCAGCTGCAAGAGTTAGAGATTTTTGTTTACCTCTCGAAGATTACAAAATTCATAGAGAAGCTGGAGCATCTCGAAGGGATATTTTTCCACAATGTTTCTTTTCGAAAATTGCCAGAAGCAATTTGCAAGGTTAGGTTTTTGAAGGTTTTAGTGTTAAAAGGGTGCACAAAACTAAAGGAGCTACCATATTCTTTTGGTAACTTGACGATTTTGATTGTTTAATAGTCAAGGTTAAGCATGAAGTTCATTCCATTTTTGCATTTAACCATAACCATAAATGTTGTAGCAACCAAGATCACATGAAGAAGCACCATGCACAAGAACATAATAAGTATCCTAGGAGACCCTTCTCAACAAGGGAAGAAAAACCAGCCAAATCCTTTGCTATATTCCTCAAGAAAAATACCTTCACGACCAAGATAAACCCTAGCACACAAGAGGGTGCTCAAACCCTAGAAATCTAGTGTGCAAGAGAGGTGCACACTTTTCCCAAAGAAGTGTACTTGCTGAAATTTCCAAACTCACATGAAATATATGTTTCCTCAAAGGGGAATTTACCTTTACTTATATTAACCTAGTCCTGCCAACAAAAGTGTCTATTGGCACAACAGGGCCGACCTCACTTATCTTATAATATAATTAATATTAACCAGATTAATTGTCTTTTACATTAATTACCAGTTACATTAAGGTAGGGACGACCTGTACCCTTTACATTACAATTAGGGTTACAAGAAGGTTTGACTCTTGTACAGTATAGAAAAGGATATAATACACCCACTACTACTCATCCACTAGGGGCACATCCATAGGGATGTCCATATCTCTGGTTCACTGCATTACACAGGAGAACCAGATCTTCACAATTCACCTTTGCTGCTAAGAGGAGGCTAATACATCATCTTCATTTATGTTCACATGAATATGCACCCAACACTTTGGTATTTCACATGTTCACCCTGTGCTCAACCACATGCACGTCTAACTCAATAGATCGCCATTCCCACTGGATAATCATCTAGAGTTCTTCTCAACTCTCTGAATGGAGGAGGTCATCTCTGCGTTCCAGTTCTGTCTCAGGAAGGAACCATGTATGCTTATTTAGGGGCTTTCTCTCAGGTTTGTAAGCTGAGAGAAAGACTCACATAACTGCAATGATCCACATCTCATAGGTTTGTAAGTTGGAGAATGTATCACATAGCTGCAATCATCAACACTCCCTCTCAGATAGGGAGGCATTCTTCATCATGCCAAGTCCCACATGGATGTACTCTGAATTTTGTCTTGGCTGGAGTCATCAATACTCCCTCTCAACTAGGAAGGTATTCTTCACCAAGTTAGTTTGGTGAAAATGTCTGCAGTTTTCTCATGTGTAGGAAGGTAATGTATGTGTATGATTTTCCTCCACATCATATCTCTGATATAAGGATATTTCATCTCATCGTGATTGATCCATCAACAAACACTGGGTGCTTAAGGAGATTTACACACGGCTCTTGGTTACCATCATAGGATTCATCTCATGGTCAAGTAAATCTGTCAGAAGCTTGTGAAGCCACATTGCTTCGCACACTTGATGCTATATACTCTGCCTCTGTGGTACTCAAGGCCACAGAGTTTTGTTTCTTGCTACATTAGGAAACCATGGAAAAATTCACGATAGAACATCAATCGAATGTGCTCTTCCGGTCCACTGTACTTTCTGCTCAATCTGAATCAACATATCTTGCAAACTCAAGTTCACGTTGGAGGCATATCTCAAGCCATATCCAATTGTGCCTCGTATATATATCTCAATACATGTTTTGTTGTTGTGTAGTGAGTCTGTCTCGATTGACTCATGAAATGACTAAGCACATTCACTGCATGGCATGAATCAAGTCTCGTGTTAACCAGATACATCAATGATCCAATCAGCCGTGGATCAGTCTTGTCTGAAACATCACCAATCTTCTTATTTAAATCCATAAGGGTGGATTTTTCATTCTGTCATACTGAACTTCTTTAATATTTTCACTGTATATTTTCCTTGACTCAGGAAAATTGCATCGGTCCTCTGTAATACTTCTTGTTCCAATAAGTAGTCCATCATACTCAGATTCTTCATCTCGAATTCAGAAGTTAAGGATTACTTGTATCCAACCACACGACTTTCTAAATAAGTCATCAAAATCAGGCTCTCCTCACCAACACTGTAATAATATAGGTTTGGATTAGCAACACTCTTGCTGAAATCCAAACTCATCAAGAATTTATCTATCTAATATAGTTTCCAACTCATAGATGGTAGTACATATGAAAGTGTATCATGTTTATTGGATCAAGTGTCTCATCATAGACAACTCCCTCTGTTTGTGAGAAACCTCTAGCTATAGATCTCGTTTTGTATTTCTTAATACTTCCATCAGTTGCATTCTTGATCTTATAGATCCACTTGGAAGTTATCACAGACTTCCATTATGGTCCCTGAATAATATATTATGCATCATTCTGTAAGATATACTGGTATTCCTCTGTTATGGCATCTTTCCATCCCTGTTCTCTTCTTGATTTCTCAGGATGTGCCTTGAGAGGCTTGTATGTCTCTCTACCTCTTGCAGAGTGAGTCTAGGTAGGCCTCTTATGCCCTACTGCAATCTATCAACTGGAGAAACTAGATCAAATGGAATCATGTCTATCTCCCTCTGAACTGCTTGAAGGGGGAGAAGGTATCGTCTTACTGTTAATCTCCATATGAGATTCTCTGGATCTTTAAAAGGCTATCTCTTCTTCAAGGACAACGTCCCTGCTTGTCTCAATATTTCTCTAACCAGGGATGTCGATTTGGAATGTCTTTGAAGATTCACTATATCCTTTCTTTCTAAAGGATCTAGCTTGAACTTATTCTCTTTGGGTACATGAAAATACACTGGGCACCCAAATAACCTGAAGTGTTCAATCTCAGGATTCATTACGGTGAAGACTTCTTTGGGAGTTATGTTTTTCAAAGTCTGGTGAAGACTCTTGTTCTGAACATATAGTGTGTCATGCATGTTTTATGCCCATAGAATCATAGAAGGATTCTGATCATGTGTTATTTCTTTGGTTTCCCCAATGATGGTTCTATTCTTCCTCTTTCTCAATTAGTTTCGACTTCCTCTGATTCAAGTGGCTCCCTCTGAAGGATAAACATCTTTCTTTGATCTTAACCTGTATGGAACAAGAAAACAAGAGGAGCCAAAACAAGAATATCTCCTAAAGGAGAATAATGAGTGCATCCCTAGAATCAAACCAATTTAAGGATTGTTGTCACAGCTACAACATCTACTTGTAATGTAGAAAACTTTAGAAATATAGGTTAGAGGAATGAAAATTACAATAATCAAACCTGGAGTCTTCACTTCCAGTGTGTTGTTCCTATGAATGCACTGATATCCCTCTAGATCCAAGACTTCAGCAAAAGGTTCCTTCGTCTTGCAACTACCCTCATGATACTGATACAAATAATATATATACAAGTGCATACATGAGGGTGCTGATATGATTTCTCCAATGCACATGGTTGATCTTTGTCCTCTGACATCTTCATGAAGGAGGTATGTCACAGTGACACCTTTTTGTATCACCCACAATAAGTCTTCCTTTGAAGTCTTGTCTTCCAGGAACTGAGTTTTCTTGAATCATCAAGCTTTCCTCACATTATGATTTTGCTCATTTTGGATTCTTCACAAACGTTTGTCAACTTGGCTAGTAAACCTAACGGCTATGATAGGATATAAATTTTAGGTTTAGTTGAACTTATGATTTCAAACAATAAGCCTTTGAAAGATAGGAGAACACTGGTGAGTTGAAGAGCCCCTTCAAGGAATTTCAGAAACCCTAATTCTGAAGTTTTTGCAGAAATGAGCGAAACCCTAGAAACCCTAGGGCCAAAAAGTCAAAATGCTCAAAAATGCAATCTGAAGCTTGCTGGAGGTGATTTGAAGGAGGTCATACACTCCTATGGTAATTTTATCCCCAACGTCCAAGTTCCAAGTGCTGAAACACTCAAAAGAAGAGGGCCGTACAAATTTTCTGGAAACCCTAGGAGGGTTGTACAGTTTTGCAGAGGAGGAGGGATGACTAGTAAAAGCTTGTAGCTTGTGAAATGGGTTCTTCAAGACCTATGCTATGATACCATGCTGATTTTTTAATATTCAAGGTTAAGCATGAAGTTCATTCCATTTTATCATTTAAGCATAACCATAAATGTTGCAACAACCAAGATCACAAGAAGAATAACCATGCACAAGAACACAAGAAGTATCCTGGGAAACCCTTCTCATCAAGGTAAGAAAACCCAACCAAATCCTTTGCTATATTCCTCAAGAGAAATACCTTCACCACCAAGATAAACCCTAGAACACAAGAGTTTGCTCAAACCCTAGAACTCTAGTGCCGAAGAGAGGTGCGCACTCTTCCCAAAGAAGTGTACTTGCTGAAATTTCCAAACTCACATGAAATATATGTTTCCTCAAAGGGGAATTTACCTTTACTTATACTAACCTAATCCTGCCAACATAAGTTTCTATTGGAACAACAGGGCCGACCTCACTTCTCTTATAATATAATTAATATTAACCAGATTAATTATCTTTTACATTAATTACCAGTTACATTAAGGTAGGACCGACCTATACCCTTTACATTACAATTAGGGTTACAGGAAGGTCTGACTCTTGTACAATATAGCAAAGGATCTGATACACCCACTAGTGCTCATCCACTAGTGGCACATCCATAAGGATGTCCATATCTCTGGTTCACTGCATTACACAGAAGAACCAAATCTTCACACTTTCACCTGTGCTCGTCCACATGCACGTCCATCCTACAGATGTTCTTTCCCACTACCTCACACAGGAGAATCATCTGGAGTTTTCTTGTCAACTCTGCTGCTTAGAGGAGGCTAATAGATCATCTTCATTTTTGTTCACATGACGATGCAACCAACACTTTGGGATTTCACATGTTCACCTTGTGCTCAACCACATGCACATCTAACTCAACAGATCGCCTTTCCCACTAGATAATCATATGGATTTCTTCTCAACTCTCTGAATGGAGGAGGTCATCTCTACGTTCCATCTCTATCTCAGGCAGAAACCACATACCCTTCTTTAGGGGCTTTCTCTCAGGTTTGTAAGCTGAGAGAAAGACTAACATAGCTGCAATGATCCACATCTCACATGTTTGTAAGCTGTAGAATGTCTCACATAGCTGAAATCATCAACAGATGAACCTCCAACACATGGATTTGTCTCTTTGCAGGAGTTTACATAACTTGCAAGAGTCCTTTGGTAAGTTGAATACCCTCCAAAACATGGCATTGTCTCTGTGCGAGAGTTTGGAGAGGTTGCCTGAGTCCCTCGGTAACTTGAGGAACCTCCAAGACATGGAGTTGCATGTGTGTGAGAGTTTGGTGAAGCTGCTAGAGTCCCTTAGTAAAATGAATAACCTCCAACACATGGTTTTTTATGGGTGTGGGAGTTTGGAGAGGCTGCCAGAGTCCCTCGGTAACATGGCGAACCTCCAACAAATGGAGTTGTCTAGGTGCAAGAGTTTGGAGAGGCTGCCAGAATCCCTCGGTAACATGATGAACCTTCAACACATGGATTTGTCTAGGTGCGGAAGTTTGGAGAGGTTTCTAGACTCCCTCGATAACTTGATGAACCTTCAACACATGGAGTTTTCTAGGTGTGGGAGTTTGGAGAGGCTGCCAGAGTCCCTCAGTAACTTGACGACCCTCCAATGCATGGCACTATTTGAGTGGGGGAGTTTGGAGAGGCTGCCAAAGTCCCTTGGTAACTTGACAAAACTTCAACGCATGGAGTTGTCTGGGTGCGGGAGTTTGGAGAGGCTGCCAGATTCCCTCGGTAACTTGAAGAACCTCCAACGCATGGCACTATCTGGGTGGGGGAGTTTGGAGAGGCTGTCTGATTCCCTCGGTAACTTGACGAAACTCCAACTTATGGAGCTATCTAGGTGGCGGAGTTTGGGGAGGCTACCAGAGTCCATCAGGAACTTGACGAACCTCAAAAGCATGGGCTGTCTAGGTGCAAAATTCTGGGGAGGCTACCAAAGTCCCTCACGAACTTGAAGAACCTCCAAGGAATGTGGTTGTCTAGGTGCGAGATTTTGGAGACGTTGCTAGAGTACCTCGACAACTTGACGAACCTCCAAGGCATGACGTTGTTTGGGCTTGGAAGTTTGTCAAGGTTGTCAGAGTCCCTTGACAACTTGATGAACCTCCAAGGCATGTGGCTGTTTGGGCTCAGGAGTTTGGTGAAGCTACCGGAGTCCCTCAACAACTTGACGAACCTTCGACACATGAATCTGTCTGGGCTCGGGATTTTGGTGAGGCTGCCAGAGTCGCTCGACAACTTGACAAACCTCCAACACATGGAGCTGCGTTGGTGCGAGAGGTTGGAGAAGTTGCCAGAGTCCCTTAGTAACTTGATGAACCTCCAAGTCATGGTGCTGACTGGGTGTAGGAGTTTAGTGAGGATACTAGAGTCCCTCGGTAGCTCGATGAACCTCCAACACATGGATATGACTGGTTGTGGGAGTTTGGAGAAGATACCAGAGTCCCTCGGTAACTTGACCAACCTCCAACACATGGTACTGAGTTGCGAGAGTTTGGAGAGGCTACCGAGTATTAAGACATTGGTATTGTTTAAAGAGTTGCAGGAATTATATTGTTTGAATTTGAAGTGCATACCAAATTTGGCGCAACTAACAAAGCTTGAATTACTAAATGTTGATGGGTGCGTCACACTAGAAGAGTTGGACGGTGTTGAACATTGTATATCATTGGTAAAAGTTAATGCCACAAAATTTCCCAACCTAAAGTGGGGTAAGGGAGTAGTAGAGAAGCTCCATCAATGAACAGTGGCGATTATGTGTAAAATATAGATATATAGATATGTATGGGTGTATTACAAATATGGAAAAATATCCCTTAAATTGGAAAGTGTATTTCATCCTTATATGAAATATATTTATATATGGTTTAATGTCCCTTTATTTTTAATATATTTATACATTATTATTATATATTACATTAATAGATCATTAATTTATATACATTAATACATTAATATAATAAATTAATTATGTATTAATATATTAATGGTCGTCCCCAAGGTATGTCGGTCGTTAACTAACAACAACCACTTTATAAAAGTGGTGGATATACGCTGATTGACGCCATTTTCCACCTTTCCAAGCTAATGGCATCGATCGATGTATATCAACCACTTTTATAAAGTGGTTGTTGATAGTAATTATACACATTAAGAATTAAGAACTAGCATACCCTTAAAGTAGGAGAAAGGAACGTCGAAGTGAATCACGGTGATACGTTGTTTGAAGACAAGAGAAGTTTGTTGGATGGTTCATGGAAAATTAATAGAGGATCCATTGAATAGGGTCCATGAACAATATATCAAAATGATCTTTTAAAGGGTTAATAATTGCTATAGTTGATTTCTAAATGTATACAGAGGAATTTTCCAAGAGAAATCATGTTCTTGTTTCCAAGTAACATTAATTAGAGGTTAAACGCAAACAATAGTCATGTGTCACTTTTTCTCGTGAGAGAATATAGCCAATAGCTTGGTGTGGGGATATTTGAAATGTACATATGACCATGAAAGAGATTACACATGTTGATCATTTATTAAAAATAAATTTTCAAAAGAATAATGATGCCTTGATTTCCATAATCGACGATGCATGATCAATTTAAAAAATAAAATGAGTGGCCTTCGCCAAATTTTCATCTAATTTTTCTACATTTTAGTGGTTTGAGGAGATGTAGTGATGGATTGTTGGATTAAGAATAAAGAGACAATAATGATACTTGGTTAATAACATCAAAGAATATTGGTGTTTACCAAATATGTGATGTTTATGTTATTTCCATGTGGGTCTACCATGTGAAATCCATGTCACCTCCTAGTCTGCAGTCAAGACAAAATAAATGTATATATGAAATGTGTTGAGATAGACAAAGTTTGTCACACAGAAATAATCCAAAATATATGGAATATAGTAATCAAATCCATACAGAC
>ML782050.1:1319514-1340079 GCA_009831015.1 Picea engelmannii
TAATATATACGGATAAGATTGAGGGATAGTTACATTTATGTTTTGAATATTGAGGGTTGGTGAAATTATTGAAATAATTATGGATTTGGTTGATAGCATATGTAGAAATATGGTAAAAACCAAGTTTATGGAGCTTCTTAGTTGTCTTATTGATCCGGATTATTTTCGAAACGAAATCAAAGAAGAGATATTACAATGAAATACTCATAAAATATGGCAGAAACAGAGAGATACAACAATACATGATTTCTATTAATGAAAGAAATGTACAGAGATTGTAAAAATACAAAGTGCCAAACTCGCTAGAATGGTGGCAGCTTTATCTCTGAGAAGAGATGTGACGACTATGCTCATTCGTAAGAAGATGATTACAATGAGGCTCTGAAGGCCTTTTTATGATAAACATGAATGCCAAATCCACCTGGTGGGTGGCCACCAATATCCACCTGGATCAATCCTCCCCGTGGGAAGAGGGGAAAACATTTTCTGAATATGAATCTTGGTGAGTTGCGTGCCTTGTTGGAGAATTTGCGCTGCTTGGTCTGTGGAAGGCTCTCACGAACCTGTTGCTCGCAGGGTTGAATCTATTCCACCAACCTATTGTCTCTGGGCTTGACGGGGCATTGTGTTGGCACCATTGTAGGTGAAGAAACAATATCTTCTTTCTCTTCGAAAATATGCTTCTTCTGGATAGAAGGTGTTGAGGCTACAGTGGTTGTAGTGGCCTTCTATGCATCCTTTGAACAGACTGTGAAGAGGATGGATTTTGTAGTATGAGAGATTAATTTGCGGCACTATTTTGGTGGAACAATAGTCAGAACTACCTCTGGTATCTGGTAGATCTGACTCCCTAGAGTAATAATGACACTATGGGGTCAAGAATCATAAACATCATGACATTTCCACATATATGGTTGGCCCAAAATAAAATCACATACATCAAGAGGGGAAACACCACACACTATCTCATCCTTGAAGGGTTGGATGCCATAGGACAGGCGACACTGTTGGCTGACACAGAGATCTTGTCCATGGTGAAGCCACCCGATGTTGTATGGTTGCGAGTGTGGTGTTGTTGACAACCCCAATTGTATGACGACCTCAACTGAGATGAGGTTCTTCTAGCTGTCACTATCAACAATGAAATGCAACGGGGCCCCCTTCACCCACATCTATGAATGGAAGAGGCGCTCCCCCTCTTTAGGATCTATTGGTTCTTCTGGTTGAATTATTGCGGTCACGACAGTAGAAGTAGTGTCTGCTTCGATGGTCTGTTTGTTTTCAATATTTTTTGGATCAAATTCTGAATCAGGGTTTGACTCCTTGTCTTTGACCTCGGCCACCAATGACTATTTCAAGCGACATTCATCAGTGTTGTGCCAGGATATTTTGTGGAAGTTGCACCACTTCCTAGTTTCATTCTTTGTCTTTCCTTTACCCTTCTTTTCCCTTTTTCCCTCCCGAGACAAATACCAACCAAATTAATAAAAAGACAGTGTTCCCTTTATACCTTATACGATTAAACCTAGATAAACCAACCAAAAAACCAACATTTGAACTTAAGAATATTTGCATACGAATCCCTCTTTTTCAAGCCATCAATGATGTCCCAATATATTCTAAGGCTATCAAGGAATTATGTCTTTGGAAACCTGGGAGAAAAAGGAACCCCCAGAATGTCCACGTCATAGGAAAATTGGCAGACTTAATGCTAGGAAAAGAAACTACAAGCAAGTACTTTGATATAGGAAGTCCATTAGTAAACATCCATATCAATAACACTGTTATTCCTAATACCCTAATTGATATCGATGCAAAAATCAATATTATGACTCGAGAAAATATGGAAGCCCTGGGACTGGTCGGTCTTCGACAAACTCCCATAGTCCTGTAACTAGAAAACCGATCCACTGTTAAACTCGAGGGAGATATAGAAGATGTTGTTATCTCAATGGACTCTTGGGAGTATCCAGTTGAATTCATAATCCTCCAACCCAAGTCTTCCCTGGGGGGTTATCCTTTGATTCTAGGACAACCTTCGTTAGCAACTGTCAATGTATATATTGGTTGTAGGTCGGAAAGTATGATAATTTCCCACAATGGATAGACAAAACAACTTAATATATACCCTCCTTCCAAGCCAATTTCTGAACCAAAATCCCCAATATGGGTGGAAGATGAGGAAAATGATGATGATGAGATAGCCTAGCAGTTTCTTAACATAGACCAGGACCTTGCCATAAGAGACAAGATAGAAGATGAAGAAATCGGTGACTTCCTAGCCACTTCCCCATCATCCTTTGAGCACAAGTTGGAGCAAATTTTACATTAGGGGGTGCACGAAAACCTTTCTCTTGCCGATGTACACCCTGAGCTGACCGAAGATCCCACTATTGAGAACATTAGTTGCCTCGTTGAGCCAGTAGAGATCCAGCCGAGAAAATTCCTAAACATAATCTGAGGATTATATGAACCATAAAATAAGCAACTCATAGAAGTTTTAAAGAGAAACGATAAGGCCTTTTCTTGGGACTACAGGGACATGAATGGAATTCACCCAGACTTATGTACCCACCACATATACATCAAGGAAGAGTCAAGACCTATTCGTCATCCACATCGGAGGATGAACCCTTCATTGAAATAAACAATGAAAGAAGAGCTACATAAATTACTTTTTGTAGGCTTCATTTACCCCATCTCCGATAACAAGTGGGTTTCTCCTCTCATAATAGTCCCTAAGAAAAATGACAAATGTAGAATTTGTGTCGATTATAGGGAATTAAAAAAATTCACTCACATAGACCACTTCCCCCTTCACTTTAGTGACCAGTGCTAGATACACTCGAAAGGATGAAGTAATTTTCATTCCTTGACAAGTTTAGTGGGTACAATTAGGTCCAGATTGCCCCGAAAGACCAAGAAAAGACCACCTTTACATGTCCCTAGGGGACATTTTCATATAGGGTTCTACAATTTGGGTTGTGTAATACCCCAACCACTTTCCAGAGGGTCGTGATCAAAATATTTTCTTATCTAATACATGACAATGTGGAGGTGTACATGTATGATTTCACCACTTATGATGGAACCTTCACAATTTCCCTCACTAACTTGGAAAATGTGCTCAAAAGGTGTATAGAAACCAATGTATCCCTTAGCGATGCAAAAAGTGATATGATGATGATGGAAGGCATCATCCTAGGACATCACATATCCCCTGCAGAAATACAAGTCAACCCAAAAAAGATACAAGTGATACTTGATCTTCCTCCTCCAACTACACAGAAAGGGGTAAGAAGTCTTTTGGAAAAAACTGGGTATTATAGGCGCTTCATTGAGAATTTTTCTAAAATTACATGTCCCATGTTTCTATTACTAACAAAGAATGCAGAGTTCTGTGGGAAAAATAAATTACAGGATGCCTTTGAAGAATTAAAAAAGAGATTAACGATGGTACTTGTTTTAAGAGGGCCAAATTTGTCGCTATAATTTCATATATCAACAGACACGTCAGACACAACCATTGGGGTGGTGTTGGGACAATAGGAGAAAAAAATACCATATTCCATCTAATTTATCAACAATAATCTTACGCCAACAAAATTAAACTATACGATAACAGAAAAGGAATTCCTCTCTATGATATATGCCATCAATAAATTCGAACACTATACAACATGATATTCTATGGTTTTACACAAGGAGAACTCAACAATTAAATACCTGATGAAGAAACTGATCATTAATTCTAGAGTGACTAGGTGGCTATTGTTGTTACAAGAATTTGATGTGACCATTGTGGACAAACCAGGAAAAGAAAATGTAGTGGTCAATTTTCTCTCTAGACTAAACATAGATGGAAACCCCCTACCTGTTGAAGATACTTTTCCTGATGAGCACTTATTTGCAATATCCACTCAAATGCCCTGGTATGCAAATATTGATAACTATTTGGATGTAGGAAAAATTATGTCTCATCTATCACCAAAGGAATGATAGAGGGTAGTAAAATGAAGTGGCCAATATTCTTGTATTGAGGGATGCATCTTCTATATAGGACCAAACTCCGTTATCAAACATTGTGTGAGGGAGGAAGAAATTTATGACATCTAGAAAGCATGTCATGATGGACCCTGCGAAGGAAATTTTGTAGGCCAAAGAACAGGGTACAAGGTACTCAATCTTGGGTACTACTAGACCACAATATTTCATGATGCCAAGGAGTACACGAAGAGATGCGATAGTCGCCAAAGAATGGGACGACCTATGCAGATAGACGAGATTCCCTTACAAATTGCAACTGGTGGTGGAACCTTTTGAGAAATGGGCCCTAGAATTCATAGGGTCTATTAATCCTCCATCCTGGTAGAATTCCTACATGTTGGTCTATACATATTATGTCACCAAATAGATGGAGGAAAAACCGTTGCAGACAACCACTGATAAAGTTGTGAAAAATTTCCTATACAAAGAAATTTTTACTAGGTTTGGGGTACCGAGGGAAATCGTCATGGATGGAGGAGCTCAGTTTATTTCAAGGACATTCTAGGCTTCCATGGAACTTTATAGGATCAAGCACAGGGTCACCACACCATACCAACCACATAAAAATGGATAGGTTGAAGGGACGAATAAGATACTTGAGAATATTATGAAAAAAATTGTTCAACTCCACCTCAAATATTGGGTGGACAATCTTTCAGATGCATTATGGGTCTACATAACCACATCGCGAAATACCACTCGATGTACACCATATGAGATGATATATGGGAAATGAGCCATTGTAACCATTGAGGAAGAAATCAAAACTTTGAGGATGATAGTACAATTGGGGATGGACCTGTTTGAGGTGAAATAGTAGTGGCTTCGTCAGATGGCAACACAAGAAGAAAACTTATGGCTTCGTTAGATGGAAATGTGGTTAGGGTGGTAGGTAGCGGTGTTAGGTGGAAACACAAGAAGAAAACTGCATTCATGGAAGTTGAGGTAAGAACACTAATGAGTCAAGAAGACAAGGAGCTATGAGGGAAATATGTCCTATTTGTCTCAGAGGTAAGCACACCAGGTCTCAGAACGGGTGTGGGGTATCATCCCAAGGAAAAGAATGTTTCAGTTTCAGAAGGCCCTGTAGTGCATGATACCCAGCCTGGAGAGGACTTCCACTCGCCAAATGGTGATATGCAGGAAAGAATAGGAGGTAAAACAAAAGATGCAATTGAAGAAGGAGCATATGAAGGTGGTAGTGATACTCCTATTAGCCTCAAAGCGCTACACAGGGAAAATAGGGGACTTTGGAATGGGAAGAAGCCCTGGAAACCGCAAAAGGGAAAACGAAAAATGGTTCTCGGAGGGGATGTAGGGCTAGAGGAGACCTGTAACCTAGCCATGTGTGCATTGGTCAGAAGGTTCACATACAGAGCATTGATCAGGTAGGGAATCCCAGACTGGATGACTAATACTTGGTCTTCGTTGTTGGGGTATACCCTAGAGACAATGTTTCTAACCAGGGCCTGGTACTGTTTCACATTTAAATCTTTGGAGGACTCCATGAAAAATTTACAGGGCACCTGGGTCATAAAAGGAGGTAGTCTCATGCTGAAAAGATGGAGGGTTGGGTTCGACCCTGCGACAAAGTACTTTCATATTAGAAACATTTGGGTCCTCCTACCAGGTTTTTCGGTTCAGCTTTGGAATGAGGGTGCACTTGCTGCTATAGGGAATGACTTGAGATATTTCTGGTCTGTGGATGAAGCGGTTCTCAAGGGGAAGGATAGGAGGTTGGGGAAAATTATGGTCGAATTGGATGTACATAATGGGTTACTGGAAGCACTAGATATAGAGTGGAGAGAGAAGATTTATGGTAAAAAACTCGACTATTTAGGCCTCCCATTCAGATGCTCCCTCTGCAAAAGGACTGGGCACCTACGGAAAAATTTTCAAGGGTTTATCTTAGACGAAGAATCACAATCGTGCATGCTCAGGAAGACAGTACACAACGATCCCTCGGTCGAAGATCCATCTTGGAGTGGGGAAGGTACCTCGACATAAGAGGAAGTTGGGACCTCAACATCGACTAACTCAGTTTTAGGTAAGCTAAAACATCTATGCCCCTCTTTTTACACCACTCTATCTGTCTCTGAGATGATTCACTTAAATCTTAATTCAGCCTTCGCTCTATTGGATTCCTCTAATAAAAATAAACACGAGAGACCTAACAGGGAGATAGATAGGGAAGTTGTTTTTAGTGATCTTGGTGGTTGCTCAAACCTAAGGGTTCCCGACCAAACTTTAAAAACCCCTCTAGACAGTATTGGAGATGTGGGGATCCTCCCGTCTGTTGATGGGATGGGAAGTGAGACATCTGGGAGGTGGGAGACAGAATCAGGAGAGGGCTCATTAGGGGCACTCATAGAGTCTCTGGTCCCATCATACTGAGACACAGTTACAAAATTTCCCCTCACGGTCTATGAAGGGCGCACAAAGATTAACAAAGGGAAAGAAGTTTCAAATTCAAGGAAAGCAGTATATGAGACAATACGTCTAGGAAGAGATCTGAAGCAGGTTTCATGGTCGGGGGGTCTGGGGATGAATGTCTCACCCATAAAGACTAGAAGTGCTCGAAACAAGTTTTGGAAAGCGGAGGGGACGCGATCAATAATGGAAGTAATATCTCTGAACATGGGGCTCTTAGAGGAATTAAAGCCCTAACCAGGGAAAAATAATGAAACTTCTATCACCTAATCTAAGGGGAGTTGGAGGGGCTTTAAAACTTGCATCCCTCTGAATATTAATGACTTGTATCTTGTTGGATATCCTTTTTATTCAAGAAGCCATGGTAGAAAAAGTAAAATCTAGAGCCTTAGTGTCAAAATTACTGCCCAATTAGTATTGTTGTGCCATTGACTATGTGGGTCGGTCTAGGGGCCTTTGTGTGGTTTGCAACCCTTCAAAATTTACTCTATATCCTTATGTTACTTGCACGAACATTCTCGAAACCCTCCATGAGGGAAATTGATCGATATAACTTATAAACTGTTATGGCCCATGCACAGACAAGAAATTTTTCTGGGATTCTGTGGTTAGTAGTGGCCTACTAGCAACAAAAAACCTTATTATTGCAGGTGACATAAACTTTATTGTGTCAGCCAACAAAGTGTGGGGATCTAAAACAAGATTAGACCCTTTGGCTAAGTACTTCAAAGAAATTTTTAAAGACCCGAGACTGGTAGACATTGTTCCTAGTGTATATGTGCCAACCTGGCGCAATGGAAGAGGAGGGTCTGAAGGCATTGCAAAAATATTGGATAGAGTATATATGTCAGAAGAACTTGTCTCTTCGTTAGGGAGGTATAGATCCTGGATTTCTTATCATTACATTTCAAATCATGCTCCAGTTGTCCTACAGTTTGATGATGGTCAGTGCCAAATATCGTATCCCTTTAAACTGAACCCTATTTGGATAGAAGAAAATGGTTTTAGAGATATTGTTCAATTGGCCTGGAAGTCTACATAGTTTGATGTGGAACCATCAATGATGATAATATTGGTTGGGAAACTGAAAGCCTTAAAACGTAAAGTGATCGGTTGGGAGAAGTTTCAAAAGAGGAGGAGACTCTATGAGTTAGTTTTAGTAGAGGATGAGATAGAGAAGTCATATATGTCCAAAGAAAATGGGAGTGCATTGGTGGATGTAGATAACAACATTAAAGTGCTAGAATATAAAAGGCAGAAGTTTCTGCTAGCCGAAGAAGAAACATGGAGACAAAATAGTAGAGCTATTTGGCTGCAGCAGGGTGACCAGAACACAAAAATTTTCCACCATTACGCTAGCCATCAAAAAAACAGGAAAGTGTTGTGGGAGATAAAGGACAAAACTTGCAATAGTCATACTAGTCAGGATGAACTGGAGACTGTAGCGATGAAGCACTTTAAATATTTTTATGCAGATTATGGGTAGAATACAATTATTGAACAGGTGAGGACAGTGCAATATTACCCCTGTCTTTTCTCTGAGAGTGATGTTCAAGAGCTCGGTAAACCCAACACTGAAGAATAAATTCATTTGGCCTTAAAGAGTTTTGCCAAGGGAAAAAGTCCTGGCCATGATGGGTGGACAGTGGAATTTTTCCTCTGCTACTTTGATTTGATCGGGAATGACATTCTGGAAGCAGTGGAGGAGTCAAGGAGATCTGGATCGATGGTAAGGTCCTTAAATGCGACTTTTTTAGTTCACATTCCTAAGGTGGATAAGCCCTTCAGTTTTGGGGACTTCAGGCCTATAGCACTTTACAACCTGGTTTACAAAATCATCGTCAAGACTATAACAAACATATTGAAACCATTCCTATCGAAGAAATTATCAGTGGAGCAACTGGGTTTCTTAAAGGGAAGGCAGATCTTAGATGCGATAGGAACTGCTCAAGAATGTTTACACAACATTACATCAAAAAACTAAAAGCTCTAGTTTTAAAAATGGATCTCCATAAGGCATATGACTGCGTAAATTGGGAATTCCTCTGGATGATTTTGTTAAGGATGGGTCTTGGTCTTATGTTAACAAAATGGATTATGAGTTGTGTAAATACAACATCCTTTGCGGTCTTAGTTAATGGTGGGACAACCTCTTTCTTCTGAAGCGGGTGAGGGCTTCGACAAGGTTGCCCATTATCTCCCTTACTGTTTATTTTGGTTATGGAGGGACTCAACTTAATTCTTAAACATGCGCAAGCAGAAGGTAAAATTTTTGGGATTAAGACATCAAGACTTCTCAGGCTCATTATATTACTATTCATGGATGATGTCCTGATTATGACCAAAGCTCAGATATCTGATTGGAAGGAAATATAATCCACTCTGTCTTTATTTTGTAGAGCGTCGGGTCTAGTCATAAATTCCCATAAATCATCTTTTCACTTCTCTGGTATGCAGGATCATGAATTGGACAGCTTCAAGTCTATTTTTCCCTATAAATTTGTGGAGTTGAATGAAGGCTTTCATTACCTACGGTTTATCTAAAGCCTTCAAATTATCATGCAGAGGACTGGAGATGGCTTATTTAAAAAATTGAATGTGGGATCGGACTATGGTGTCATCGCTGGTTTTCATTGGACGGGAGGTACGTTCTTGTCAAAGCAATGTTAGAGAGCTTGCCTGTGTTCTTGCTTGTTGTAGCAAATATCCCTATTTATGTTCTCAACATAATCAAACATGTGATGTTTAGTTTCTTGTGGTCGGGTGGTGGGGTATCGGAACGCATAAACCTATGTAAGTGGAATGATCTTGCAAATCCAAAAACCTTTGGTGGTTGGGGTATCAAGAACCTATTTTGGTTCAGTAGGGCGCTGGAAGAAAACACTCTATGGCGTTGTTTGATGAAGGATGAACTTTGGCATAGGGTGTTAAAGGACAAATATTTTCCCTCCTCTTCGGTGGTGAATTGGCTTAGAAGACCCTTCGTAAGTACACCAAAAGCTTCAAACACCTAGAGAAGCCTCCTAAAATCTTTTCACGTAGTGGCACATTGGATTGCATGGAATCAAATATCTGGCATGACCATTTGACTTGGAGAAGACATGATCCTTGGATTGGGAAAGAGGTCCTTTCTATCTCACGACCTCATTGATTCTCTCAGGTTGAAGGGCTGCCACTTTCTTTATCAAATGGAAGATGTAGGGAGACAAGGTGTAGTCATGACACACTGGTAATTAGATTCAGATATGGGGCTGGTTGCTTCTGAAGCAATAGAATGGGACTGCTTCTGCAGAGCCTTGGATCATGCAGGCATTTATCTAACAGACTCTCTAGATGAGTTAATTTGGACAGGAGGTAATGCTTCGGGTGTCATCATTTCAAAAAATGCCTACGATGCCATAGTTTCAAAGATTTGGAACCGTAGTAAAAATTGGTGGCACTATACTTTATGGAAGTGGGACTTGGCACCAAAGCTCAAACTCTTCACCTCGATTTTGTTGGAGAATAGAATCCTCAATTGGGAGAATTTACAAAGAAGAGGGAGGCATGGTCCAGGCCTATGTGTTCTCTACTAACAAGACTCAGAAACAACTTTTCACATGATGGTGCATTGCAAGTTTGCACAACATGTATGGAAGGAGATGTTAGCAGTGTGTTAGCACTAAGAGTCACCCTCAAATTGCGGGAGGATAAGCCCAGTACCCATCAGAGTTTTTGGTGGATGTTTGGTTTATATGAGTGGAGGTCAATGGACAAAACTCAATATATGAATGATTTTCAACACAAAACTGGACAAGAAATGTACAGGGAAGTAAGGGCCACAACTAACTTCAGTCAGTGAATTGAGTTTAAGTGTGAGCAGAGAGAAGACTTAGTGACAAAGGTGAAAAAGACTACTATGGGCATCAGGCCTTCAAGCAGCTTGGAGAAGAAAAACTCAGACTCAAGATCACTCTTAAGCTCAAGTTTCAGACACTGAAATATGTCCAAACAACACGGTCATAACAACACAATGATCAAACCTACATCACCATGTAGCTACATCAACTCGAATGGATCCTCCATGCCCAAGCCATTCAGTGTAAGAGGGAAAAAGATCACAAGGAAGATGACTAAAACTGGTCATGATACCGCTGCAATCAAACCTACATTACAACAACATAACAACCCTCAACTGGATCCTCCATGCCCGAGTGTTTTAGCACAATTTTTTACAAAGAAATGAAAAGAGGATGACTTCTATTAATTTGAAAGTCTCAAATCTGATACATAACCAGAGAACAGTTATGGCATCAAAAACATTACAAAATAGGGATCTCTGCTCAACCAGTTGACGACCATAACAAAATGTAAAAACTATCTACTTATACTCAGAACAGTCCTCGACTATCAGGAGTGTGATATGATCACTACAATCAAAGCTTTGTGTTGACGACTTCTTCTGTCAGACTAAATGTGCATCCCTCTGCCAGATGCGAGCTCAAATCAGCATGGGTCTGCAGGGAAATCTGCTCGCAGGGGTACCACATGCTGACGGTTCAGTCCCCACGGTCAGGCCTTCCATGCCTTCCATTTATGGGGTGAGTCAAGGTTTCAACCACAAAACCTACCTTCCATTAACTACTTTTCCTTGGAGATTGAACGAGACTTAATGCTCAGGGGTGCAACCACTTGCTGCTCTCAGATAGGATGCCATATAAACATGAAATTGTGGGGCCGCTCAAAGGTGGTTTGGGTTCAGACTGCTTTTGGGACTGCAATATATAACATTTCACCACGTAGTATTTTCTCCATACCATGGTTTCCATTGCGGGACCACTCAAGAAAAATATCGCCTGAGCATGTTGTGTCCTCGCAATAGTCTGTGGCCATTGATCTAGTCACAATCTGAGATCTGGGCGCACCGGCTAGATTTGGCGCCACTGCCAAGCTTACTCGCCCACCAAATTTAGGTTCTACCAAAAGTGTGCTTTGGGGTGGGGCGCTACTTTTGGCGCTGAACAATAACACCTCCCGGAGGATGATCTGACATGGAGGCCAGATGTCACCATGCCGATGTGTCGTAGACGAAGAGGTAACATGTGTCACTTGAAAACAAGGTGGAGGCATGTCTGAGAATACTTGAAAAGTGTGCCACATGTCAAAACCATAAGGGTGTCACCTGTCTATGATGATAGCCGACATACATTTGGTTCTCCAGGGCTCGGGGACTAGCTCTTGTTTACCTGCTGTGCTTTTTACCCGGAGCCATGGATCTGGCGACACATGGCTATTTGAATTGGACGGCCTAGATCCACTCTAGGTCTCCGGGATCCGGGAGAATCAAAACTCAAACCTGGGCTTCCAAGTCCTTTTACCCGGAGCCATGGATCTAATGACGCATGTCTTCTTGAATGGACGACCGAGATCCACTCCGGGTCTTTGGGCTCCAGGAGAATCAAAACTCAAACATTTCTTTTCCCAAGGATTTTACCCGAAGTCATAGATCTGATGATGCGTGGCTTCTGGATTTGGACAACCAATATCCACTCCGAGTCTCCGGACTCCGGGAAAATCAAATCTCAAACTTATTTTTTCTTATGTGTTTTCACCCGGAGGTATGGATCTGACGACACGTGGCTATTGTTGATCAACGAATCAGATTCACTTTGGGCTTTCGGGCACTTCGGCACTTTGGGCACTTCAAGCCTTCGGGACCTTGGGGAGGCACTGTCTCTAAGATCAACGACTCCCTGCTGATTTTGAGATCAATGGTCCATGATTTCTTTCGGGAGTTCGGGCTTCGGCTCTCCGAAAGTTTTATGCACTTCTCACTTTGAAACTCTCGAAGCTCATTTCTCTGAACACTTGGATCGGATGCCACCTATCCCCCTCGAGATCAATGACTCATGCTCGCTCCGGGCCTTCAGTCTTTGGACCTTCTTCCTTGGCGCTATACTTCACGCGAATTTGAACTTTCGAATGCCCATGAGCCGCTAATTTGAATTGCTCCTGGAATCTCCCCTGATGAAAGATTAAAATTGCCTACTGCTTTTAAGCCCGAAATGGGCTACTTTGTATGTCGCCCTTTGTGTGCATGGTTACGCTCTGCACGATCAAGAATCTAGGTGACTGGCTGTGGGCTGGGAAAACAAGGAGACCAATGACTGAAAAAAGGAGACGAGTGTTCATCCTTCTGGCATAACAGAGGGGCTTGGGGCCGAGACTCCTTTCGGGTAGGACATTAAGGGAAACCGGGGTGCACAAACGAACAAGGGCACACAGAAGACGACTTTACATGTCGAAAGGGGACAAACTTAAGACTTGTTGATTCAAAAAGGATAGAGATAGGGAAAAATTACAGACTTAGGTAGAAACCACGAACCCACAAGACTCTGACAAGTTCATGTGATAACATTTATCTCCACAGGGGATGGAGTGCTCCCTGCGAGCTCCCAAGAACACGTAGTTTCAGTGCCTTAGCTGTTGGGCTATGGAGTCTAGCTCAAAAATTTCACCGAAGAAAACAAGGAAATATGTCCACTACTCTACTAAAAAACGAAAGTGAACACATGGGCTCCATAAGGAACTTATTTATGTACACTCCTAGACTAACTGATTTTACAAAGTGCTAGGTGAAAGCAAACTTCCACCACAGCCACCCAGACTGCTCGGTAATAAAATTCTTCTCTTTTCTATAAATAATGCATAAAAGGTAAGGGAAGTATGACAGCACAAAGAAAACATGTATGGGAAAACTGGCAATACCTACAAATGACGATAATATGAATAATTTTGCAGGCTCCAATGCTTTTGGAAAACACAACTCCATATACAACCCCACAGGGTCACAAAATTTATAATCAGGGAAGCTCGACTGGTAAGAAATTACCTCCTGTACTTCATTGTTTCTCACCCATTATTCGATGTTCTCAGAGCATACAGATGGGTAGAGGACTGATGCGGGTCGGCTGATCCGAGGTGATATTTGCTCATTTACAGGTTTAAGACAAGGGATGAACTGCACCTCTAGTTCCTCCATTTTTCCTTTGTTTGCTCTGAAAACATCTGCTAGCTGAGAGCAAGAAGTCTCTTTATGTGTATCCATGGATGGATCTTTCTCTCTATCATGTTGCTCTTGGTAGGATCTTTCGCTTTCATAAGAAGATTGGCAGCCTATGCTTTCTTCTTCTGAATACTCTTCAGGGGCAGGTGAGTGCATAACCCTTTTATTTTTATCCTTGCTTTCTCTCTCAATCAGATCTTTACCAGAATCATCACACGAGAAAGACTCTATCACATGTTGGATGTTGAATGCAAACTTCTTACAACAGTCATCCAAAACAAGATGAGACAGGTAAATCTTCTTGTAATATGTATTGAAAGCATCGTGAAAATCCTTCAAAGAATGGATACTAGTAGTAGGGAGAGATTTACACCATTCACGAGCATCTCCCTCCAAATAAAATTTGAACATCTTGATCAAGACATCCTCGTGAACAAAGTCATGATCAAACATGCATCTATGAAAATTGAATAAGTGCTTACCGAGATCGTCATGCTCGCTTCATATGAATCTCGGAAGATAATCATCCCATTCATTTCTATCCGAGACTAGATGTGGATAACCATCTATGGCTGAGAAATTGAAGGGGGGAAATCTTGGAGCCAAGATATTCGAGAGATGTGGCTCCCCCTTTTCTCCTTCATGGCTCTCCCCAGGATCAGTTTCACAATCACTATAAACAGGAACCATGGAGAAGCTCTGCTCTTCATCGTCTTCGCTGGGATATCCATCAAAATTAGTTTGTTCTTGGTCAGTATCCAACATCACTTCTTCATCATAAGCAGGGCTGTAAAGAACCTCTGTTTCCAGGACCAAAATATCCTCTACATTTTCTTCATAAGAGCGGTGAGCAAAATCTGCCTTCAATTTCTCTATACTTGCAGAAAGTGATTGTATCAATTCCATCAGCTCCTCTGGGGGATGTCCCTCATCCTCACAGCTTTCGCAAGAATGAAATATGTCCTGAACACCATCTCTATACTCAACGGTTATGACAAATTAACTCAAAGGAATAATACTTTTGACAATGTCTATTGAAAGCTGCATGAAATTCTCCCAGGGAGCAGATGCTGGCAGGGGGTAAGGAGTGATACCATTGACGAGCATTTCCTGCTAATGAGAAAATGAACATATTCATTAATACATATTCATGATGTATCTCCCACTAATGCATGAGTTCATGAAACTCATGGAGATGTTGAGTAGGGTTGTCCTCTTTACGCTCTCTAAATATGGGCAAATAATCGCCCCATTCATTTGGAGTAGGGACAACATTTGGAAAGCCAGGAACAACAGAAAAATTGAAGGGAGAAAACCTTCGAGCCAAGATTCTTTCCATTTCAAACCAGTGGAGTCGCCATTTGATTCTTTAATCATGGAGTCACCAGGTGAATGATATGCAGTGTGAGTGTGTCTGGTCTTTGTTCACCATCAAAGACTAGATCTGATCATTGTGTTCTCTTAGGGGGATTTAGGTGTAGCCAGATGGTAGCCACTCTGAAACAATGGATTTGCCAGGTGCAAGCGCAGTCGTCAATGGTTATGATATTTGATGCACCTTCAGAATCATAAGCTCGTTGTCGTTCTATCCCAGGGAAAGGTCTTCAATTCATTCCCTGACAACGACGCCATGAATGTTAGCATTGAGAGTCACCCTCAGAGTGCAGGAGGATAAGCCCAGTGCCCATCAAAGTTTTTGGTGGATGTTTGGTTTATATGAGTGGAGGTCAATGGACAAAACTGAATACATGAATGATGTTCAACACAGAACTGGACAAGAAAGTAACAGGGAAGTGAGGGCCACAACTAACTTCAGTCAGTGAATTGAGTTTAAGTGTGAGCAGAGGGAAGAATTAGTGAGAAAGGTGGACAAGACTACTATGGGCATCAGGCCTTCAAGCAACTTGGAGAAGAAAAACTCAGACTCAAGATCACTCTTAAGCTCAAGTTTCGACACTGAAATATGTCCAAACAACACAGTCATAACAACACAATGATAAAACCTACATCATCATGCAGCTACAACAACTCCACTGGATCCTCCATGCCCGAGCCATTCTGTGTAAGAGGGAAAAAGATCACAAGGAAGTTGACTAAAACTGGTCATGATACCGTTGCAATCAAACCTACATTACAACAACATAACAACCCTCGACTGGATCCTCCATGCCCGAGTGTTTTAGCACAGTTTTTTACAAAGAGATGAAAAGAGGTTGACTTCTATTAATCTGAAAGTCTCAAATCTGATACATAGCCAGAGAACAGTTCTGGCATAAAAAACATTACAAAATAGGGAGCTCTGCTCAACCAATTGACGACCATAACAAAATGTAAAAACTATCTACTTATACTTAGAACAGTCCCTGACTATCAGGAGTGCGATCTGATCACTACAATCAAAGCTTTGCGTCAACGACTTCTTCTGTCAGACTGAATGTGTGTCTCTCTGTTAGATGCGAGTTCAGATTAGCATGGGTCTGCAAGGAAATCTGCTCACAGGGGTACCATGGACTAACAGTTCAGTCCCCACGGTCGGGCCTTCCATGCCTTCCATTTATGGGGTGAGCCAAGGTTTCAACCGCCAAACCTACCTTCCATTAACTTCTTTTCCTTGGAGATTGAATGAGACTTAATGCTCAAGGGCACGACCACTTGCTGCTCTCGGATAGGATGCCATATAAACATGAAATTGCGGGGCTGCTCAGAGGTGGTTTGGGTTCAGACTGCTTTTGGGCCCGCAATCCATCACATTTCGCCACGTAGTATTTTCGCCATACCATGGTTTCCATTGCGGGACCACTCAAGAAAAATATTTTTCGAGCATGTTGCGTCCACACAATAGACTATGGCCGCTGATCTGGTCACGATCTAAGATCTGGGTGCATCAACTAGATTTGGCTCCACCGCCAAGCTTACTTGCCTGCCAACTTTGGGATCTGCCAAAAGTGTGCTTTGGGGTGGGGGCGCTACTTTTGGCCCTGAACAATAACACCTCACGAAGGATGATCTAACGTGGAGGCCAGATGTCACCATGTTGATGTGTCGTGGATGGAGAGGTAACATGTGTCACTTGAAAACAAGCTGGAGGCGTGTCTGAGAATACTTGAAAAGAGTGCCACATGTCAAAACCATAAGGGTGTCACTTGTCTGTGCTGATAACCGACATGCATTTGGCTCTCCAGGGCTCGGGGGCTAGCTCCTGTTTACCTGCTGTGCGTTTTACCCAGAGCTATGGATCTGGTGACACATGGCTCTTTGAATTGGACTGTCGAGATCCACTCCGGGTCTCCGGGCTCCGGGAGAATCAAAACTCAAACCTGGGCTTCCAAGTGCTTTTACTTGGAGCCATCGATCTGATGACACGTGTCTTCTTGAATGGACGGACGAGATCCACTATGGGTCTCCGGGCTCTGGGAGAATCAAAACTCAAACTTCGCTTTTCCCAGGGATTTTACCCGGAGTCATAGATCTGATGACACATGGCTCCTGGATTTGGAAGGCTGAGATCCACTCCGGGTCTCCGGACTCCAGGAAAATCAAATCTCAAGCTTATTTTTTCTTCTGTGTTTTCACCCGGAGCTATGGATCTGACGACACGTGGCTATTGTTGATCAACGACTCAGATTCACTTTGGGCCTTCGGGTACTTCGGGCCTTCGAGACCTTGGGGAGGCACTGCCGCTAAGATCAACGGCTCTCTACTGATTTTGAGAACAATGGTCCACGATTTCTTTCGGAAGTTCGGGCTTCGGCTCTCTAGAAGTTTTATGCACTTCTCACTTTGAAACTCCCAAAGCTCATTTCTCCAAACACTTGGATCGGATGCCACCTGTCCCCCTTGAGATCAACACCTCATGCTTGCTCCGGGCCTCCGGTCTTTGGACCTTCTGCTCTGGCGCTATACTTCGTGCGACTTTGAACTTTTGAATGCCCGTGAGCTGCTGATTCGAACTGCTCCTGGAATCTCCCCCGCTGAAAGATTAAAATTGCCTGCTGCTTTTAAGCCCAAAATGGGTTGCTTTGTATGTCACCCTTTGTGTCCATGGTTGTGGCCTGCACGATCAAGAATCTTGACGATTGGTTGTGGGTTGGGAAAACAGGGAGACCAGTGACTGAAAAAAGGAGACGAGTGTTCATCCTTTGGGGAAAATAGAGGGGCTTGGGGCCGAGACTACTTTCGAGTAGGACATTAAGGGAACCAAGGCGCACAAACGAACAAGGACACATAGAAGACGACTTTACACGCTGAAAGGGGACAAACTTAAGACTCGTCGATTGGAAAAGGATAGAGACAGGGCAAAATTACAGACTTAGGTAGAAACCACGAACCCACAAGACTCTGACAAGTTCATGTGATAACACAATGCATAATATAAATGGTGGTTGGTTTGGTATAGATTTGCAAATGTGTTTCAAAGACTGATGTTGTAGGAATCCAAAGTGGCACATGATGCCCTCGTTAATTTGCTGGCAAATCTGGTTGGAAAGAAACTTGGTAATTTTTTAGGAAGGCCAGGCTTCAACAACCTCGGTGATTCACAAGATCATGGGCTGGTTAGGGAGATCACAGGTGTCAAAACAAACTGTCTTGAAGTCAAAAATTCCTTTTTATCTAAAAGAGGGAAGACCAGTAGGCTGGTTCGATGGGGTTGCTCAAAGGAGAGGGTAGATTAGTGGAGCAAGAGGAGTCATCAGGGTTAATAATCACATAAAGTATAGGTGGGTGCTAAATTGTGGTCCAGGCACGAATACTAGAGCTGAACTTCTGGGAGTTTGGGCACTGTTAACCTTGGCAATCCGTTTGCACATATATGATCTACAGGTGTTTGGGGACTCAAGGATTATAATAGACTGACTGAATCAGAAATGTGACCTCCAGGTCATGGACTTGGTGTTATGGAAAGAGCGAATAAAGGCTCTTGTTTGGGACTTCTTGGCCCTCAATTTTTCTCATACCTATAGAGCCTTTAACTAGGAGGCAGACGAGCTATCAAAACAAGCTCTGGATCAATTGGAAGGCATAATCACTTATTTCCAAATGGAGGATGGGCTTGCGGGCTCAATTTTGTTCTTAAAACATTTTTTAGGCTTAAATTAACATTTGTTCTGCAACAATTTTTTATTTAGCCATCAGATGAGGAGGGGGTTGTCTTTGCACAAAGTATAGGGTAACTAGTATGTCTTGAGGCCAAGGTAATGAGTCAACTTTTTTTGTTGTTTATTCCAATTGTATCATCCCTCTAGTCAGATTCAAATTGAAGAGGACTGTTAAAACCGAATGTTATTACATTTTACAATAAAAAGACTACTTCTATATTTATAAATATAAATAAAAAAATTTAATTGGAAAAAAATATAACATGACTTTATTACATATATAAACCTTAGAGGTTTATATTCTAATAGACTCGATGCATTGCACCATCATCATATCATTTGATGAGTTGAAGTTACATTCTTTTCTTATTTTTTTTCAATTGGATAAGATCAATTTGCATCATCTAACCTTTCAATTAGACATTTTTTCAAAACATTTTACTAGGAAATTCTTGTTTCTGTCATAGTAGTTTCATTCCAGAGTATTACGTGACTTTTATGCACGAGGAAGAGCACTTTGTCCCTTTTGGGATGCCATAAAGTGGTACATAATTAAAGTAGAGGAAGATTGAGGTGGGCGGGCACATGTGAAACCCTAATTCCATTCTTGCTTTTCAGCGCGCTTTAATGCGCGCCGAAGAGCTTCTCGACCTCTTGCTTTCCAGTGATTGGTTCAGCGCGCGTAGAGCATCTCGTCCTCTTGGATGCCATACAGTAGAACGCGTGTGGACCCGCAGAGAGATAACATTGACGCGGTTGAAGGTCGGCCTCTTGCGATAGAAAGAAATAACGTTGACGCGGTTGATGGATGGCCGGCAACGAACGCGTCTAAAAACACTTTATTTTAATAGCCGGTTTAGCCGGTGAAAGCATAATGAGGCTTTTTATATCTCTGCAGTCCTAAGTTCTCTTCATTGTAATCCTTCCTAAAATCTCTCCACTTCTCTGAAACTACTCTTTCATCTCCTCCATCGCATCGAATATCCAGAGCTTTCCATCCCCATTTTCTATATCTATTTCTATTTTTATATCAATTGGCAATGGAATACCCAACGCCTGCATCCTCCTTCCCCTAAACCCAACCTGAAATTGAAATGGAAAATCAGCGTTCTTCACCTGCGCCTACGATCGATTCTTCCAATGCCTCCTCCTCCACTGCTGCTGATCCCATGGTTTATGATGTGTTCATAAACCATCGGGGTCCGGACACGAAGAAGACCTTTGCTTTCCATCTGTACCGTCGTCTCCTTTCACAAGGATTCAGAACCTTTTTAGACGAGCAGGAATTGGAAAGGGGACTCGATTTTCCATCTCAAATAGTAGGCGCTATTCAAGCTGCCTCGGTGCACGTGGCCATCTTTTCTCTGAGATACACGGAATCACCATGGTGTTTGAACGAGCTCCTCCTCATGCGGGAATCGGGGGCTCCCATTATTCCGGTATTCTACAAGGTCAATCCTGCTGAGCTTAGGTATGGTAAGGCCCTGCACAAACTCGAGATGAAGACGACGGACGACCCTCAAACTGGTATGACTCGGCCACGATATGACTCTGCCACCATTGAAAACTGGAGAAATGCTCTTTCCAGTGTTGCAGATATAAGTGGGTTTGATCTGGAGGGCGCGTTTAACGGGTGAGACCTCCAACTCTATATAACATGAATACCTATATGATGCTTTGCCTGTGGTTTCATTTATTTATTTTTATGGTTGTTTTGGAATAACTAGGGACGAGATTGACATGCTAAATAAGGTCGTCGAATGTGTGGTCAAAAGGGTTAAGAAGTCAGAATGGCATGTGGCCCAATATCCCACCGGTTTGGATGAGAAAGTAAAAGATTTTGAAACCGCAGTATTAAAGCAGCATCAGCACTGCGGAAAAGTTCAGGTCCTTGGCATAGTCGGCTTGGGTGGAATGGGGAAGACAACGTTGGCTCTAGAACTCTTC
>ML782051.1:9938-20800 GCA_009831015.1 Picea engelmannii
CCAATCTCCTATATTTTAGGGGAGAATATTCCACCTGGAGAATATTCTCTTTTAGTTCACACTTCAGTTTGACTAGTTGAGTTGAGTTTAGATGTTGCATTGGGATCATCACCATGCAACATTGGGATCATCACCATGATAATACAATTGCCTTGGTATCATCACTAGAGTGGTGCATTAGCCTTGATTCCCTCAGTTAACTCCTCACTATTCTTTGTTCAGTCAGTTAACTTAAGACTAGTTGACTAGTTAACTCAACTAGGTGGAAGTTCACTCCCGTAACTACCTTAGAGACTAGAATAGGTGGAATTTCACTCCTGTAACTACTGGTGTGTGTCAAGATCACTCTATACCACCACTATGGTGAATTGGTTCACCTCAATTCGAACTCATTGAGTTATACAGAGTATATCATGTGTAAATTATTCATTATTCATAACAATTAATGAGAATTCTTTCTATTCTTTCTCTCCTTGTTCTTCTTTTTCCAATTCTCTTTGCAAATGTGTGTAAAATTGTTTATCTAGATCTATTTTTTGAAGGTTTAACACATTTACATGGTATCAGAGCCGATGGACTACTAAGCAAAAGCTACACCAAAAATTTTTGCAGGTACAAAAGATTGAAGACAACGAAAAGATGGAATTCCAAAAAGAATTCATTCTTACACCTTACTACTATTTTTCATTGAAGGAGAAAATATACATACATATCCGATCCATAGGTTTTTATAGGTTAACCATGAATATAGATACAGACTCGACATTAGCCATAGAAAAATCCAAGTACTTAAATCGCATGGATGAGGCACTCGGAACAATTTGTAGTCTTATTTCTCCCGATCTCCTTTTTCATATATCTTTCTGTAAGACTCACAATGAATCTTGGACCATATTGGAAGGGCTATTTCGAAAATAGGATGAGATGAGGGGACACATGCTGGAGGTGGAGCTTCTCACATTGGATCCAAAAATCTTCGAGAATATCCAAGATTTCTTTACAAAATTCAAGGATTTACTGTCACAACTCAAAGCTTGTGGGGTTGATAAATAGGAGGAGAAAAAAATGGTTCTCACCATTCTCTCCAAGATTGGTCCTGAATTCTCTGTATTCGTATCTACATTCCATACTGTCAGGTTTGCCTTTGGAACCACCTAGAAGATTCCTTCTCTTGAGGACTTTTTCGAATCCCTGACACAAGAGAAACCTAAGCTCATCAACATGGGTGCAATCAAAGGCCCAAGGGAGAATGAACTCACTATGCATGATGACAACCAAAAATATCAGAAATATAAAGATAAATATAAGAGGAAATCTCATTCACATACAAAGAAGGAAGGGTACAAAAAACCCTTCACCGATGCCTCCAGATCCAAAGGAGAAAAGGGAAGAAAAAGAGAGAAATGGACATACTATCACAAAGGATTCCATTCGGAATCCGCATGCATGCAAAAGAAAATAGATTTGATGTCTCAAATACTTTAGAAAAAAAACCTTGGAGATCACATCCCCGAGGGTGCAAAGACGAAGAAGCGAGAAGATCTGAATTCCAAGATAGGCAATTCTAGCCATGCCTTGATTGCCATCAACTCCTCTCCTGATGCTTGGATCATAGATTCAGGATCATCACATCACATGGTTGCCTCAGAAGCAGTATATTCTTCTTTGGATGCATGCAAAGGTCCTCCTATTCTGATGGGGGAAAACTCTTCTATCAAAGTCACCGATAAAGGAAGGATTGAACTCACCAATGGAAGCTTCGAGAATGTGTTGCATGTTCCCAAGATTTCTGTCAACCTTCTCTGCATGTATCAAATGATGAATTCTGGAACCAGAAAGAAATTCACATTCACACCAAATTCTGTGTACATCTACGACATGCAAACCAACTCCAGGGTTGCTACCGATGAGGTAAATCATCAATCTAGATTGTATAATTTTTCTGAATTCATTGAACCTGATTCTGCTTTACTGCTTACTCATGCTGATGAAAGTAGTAGGATATGGCACAAAAGGTTTGGACATTTGAATTTTAGATACATGAAACCACTTAGAAAGCATATATTAGTTGATGGTCTACCAAACATCCATTTCTCCAAGGGAGTGTGTGAGGGATGTGTTCTTAGAAAACACCCTCAAGAGAAATTTGACAAGGGAAAGTCTCATTGAGCTTATGCACCTTTAGATATCATCCACAGTGACCTCATGGGTCCTTTTCCACATCCATCAATAAAAAAAGTGAGGTTTTTTTCTCACTTTTGTTGATGATTTCTCACGTTTTACATGGATCTACTTTCTCAAGAAAAAATCTGAGGTCTTTCAACACCTCAAAGATTTCAAAGCTTTGGTTGAGACATAATCTAGAAAGAATATCAAAGTCCTCTAAAATTATAACGGGTGAGAGTATGTGAATCATGAGATCAATAATATTTTCCATGAGGCGGGGATTTAGTTGCAGCATACAGTTCCCTACACTCCGTAGCAAAATAGAGTTGTTGAGTGGAAAAACCAATCTCTAAAGGAGATGGCATATTGCATGTTGCATGCAAATTTACTACCACAGAGACTATGTGCCGAAGCACTTAAATGTGCAATATAATTCCAAAACATATCTCCCCATAGATATGTTAAGGATAAGACCCCTTACGAGGCTTGGAGAAACCTCAAACTAGAACTGACCCACTTTCGTATTTTTGGTTCATGTGCATGGGCCAAGATTCCCTCTGAAAAGAGGAAGGCACTTGATCCACAGAGCACTGAGTGCATTTTATTTGGATACCCTAACGGTGTGAAGGGATATCAGCTTATTGATCTTTCCACGGACTGCATTTTAGTTGGATACCCTAACAGTGTGAAGGGATATCAGCTTATTGATCTTTCCACGGACTGGCTCATCATTGAGCGTAGTGTCCAATTCGAGGAAAGTGTCTCGCATGTACCTCAACATCCGCATGGATACACCTTTACTCTTCCACCTGTCCGAGAGGATGAGCATGCACATGCCGACTCTTATTCAGACGAGAGTTATTATTCATAGGACTCAGAGGATTCAAATTCAGATTAAGAGTTAGTACATTCATATGTAGAGTCAGAGCATCTAGATGCAATTGCAGATCCAGAGTAGAGGCCCAAGTGGGCACATACTACTCTTCAGGATGCAGGGGATCTTGTAGGTGATCCAGTCAATACTAGGAGGACTCGATCTGATTTCAAGGAGCCTCCTATTTCACTCGCTCCCATTGAACCATTTCCTTCCAGACATCTTTTCCTGGTTCAATTTTCCGATCCATAGTCTTATGGCGAGGCTGCTGGAAATCCCTTTTGGGAATCAACCATGAAGGAGGAGTACAACTCCCTCCTCGAGAACTAGACTTGGGATCTGGTTGCCCTTCCTTCTAGGAGGAAACTTGTCAGATGCAGATGGGTCTATAGGACCAAGAACATAGCATATGGATAAATCAGCAGATACAAAGCCAGTCTTGTTGCCAAAGGCTTTCAATAGGTTCATGGTATTGACTATGATGAGACCTTTTCTCCAGTAGCGAAGATGGATTCCATTCGATTGGCCCTTTCCATTGCGGTAGCCAAGAGATGGAAAGTCCATCATATGGATGTGAAGACTGCATTTATTCACGGTGATGTCTCTGAGGAGATCTACATGGAGCAGCCCCAGGGATTTATGCAGGACTCATATTTGGTATGTCAACTGAAGAAGTCACTTTATGGCCTTAAGAAGGCTCTGAGGGCATGGTATGCCAAGATGTACTCCTACCTTTTGTCACAGGACTTTATATGTTGCAAATCAAACCTGAATATATACATGCTTAGGATGGCTAATTCACTTCTACTTTTAGTTCTATATGTCGATGATTTGTTGATCACTGGTTTCTCGACTTCAACGATTGTTGTAGTCAAGAGAATTCTTCATGATAGGTTTTTGATGATGGACATGGGTCCACTACACTTCTTCCTTGGACTTGAGATCAATCAGGATCCATTAGGCATCAAATTGTCTCAAGCCAAGTATGCACGATATCTCCTTGAGAGATTTCACATGACAAACTATAAGTCTGCTCCGACTCCTTTCCTATTAGGAGTCAAACTTGAGGATGGTGGGGATACTCCACTGGTTGACAACACATTGTACAAATAACTAGTAGGGAGCTTGTTGTATCTCACACACTCTAGACTAGACCTCTCATATGTAGTTGGCGTAGTTTCCAGGTTCATGCAAGAGCTGCATGAGCTACATTGGAAAGCTACAAAGAGTATCCTTCGATACGTACAGGGAACCATCACCTTTGGGATTCATTATGCAATAGAATCTACATTAGATTTCATTGGGTTTACGGATTTTGACTGGGCTAATGATAGCATTGATCGCAAGTCCACATATTGTTACTCACTTAGTATTGGTTCTAGGCCTATCTGTTGGTCGAGAAAGAAGCAAGCTTCCATTTCTCTATCTTCAACTAAGGCAGAGTATAGAGGGGTAGTTAACATAACCATTCAGGCTATGTGGCTACAACATTTTCTCACTGAGTTGGGCATTTAGTTTCATCGGTCGAATATCATCTAGTGTGACAACCAGAGCACTCTAAAGTTCTACAAAGATCCAGTTTAGAGGCAACGAACGAAGCACACTGAGATCTACATGAACTACATCCAGGACTTAGTACAAGAGGGGATCATCGACTTATAGTTCTATCCTTCAACAGAACAGATGACAAACATTTTCACCAAGACCTTCACTGAGTATAAATTCCATTCTTTGTGAGGTCGTCTTGGAGTGAAGGACATAGTTGCCTAGCAACTGTAGTTTTTATTTTTACATACATTGTACCTTGAGGGGGGGGGTTTTCTATGAGGTTTTCCCTCTTTCCTCACTTTATTTTCAGTGTATCTTTTGTACTTGGGTACTTAACATGGCCTTGTTTCCAGGACCCAATCTTTATTTTCACCATAGTGATGTTCAGGGGGGTGTTGGAGTTACTTCACACACACCTAGGATTTATTTTTCCTAAGGTTTTTATTTGTTTATTAGTCATAATTAGTCATTATCCAGTCTTCCATATTTTAGGGGAGAATATTCTCTTTCAGTTCACACTTCAGTTTGACTAGTTGAGTTGAGTTTAGATGTTGCATTGGGATCATCAGCATGCAACATTGGGATCATCAACAAGCTAATTTGACCATGCCTTGGTATCATCACCAGAGTGGCACATTAGCCTTGATTCCCTTAGTTAACTCCTCACTACTCTTTGTTCACTTAGTTAATTGAAGACTAGTTGACTAGTTAAATCAACTAGGTGGTAGTTCACTCTCGTAATTGCCTGAGAGACTAGAATAGGTGGCAGTTCACTCCCGTAACTGTTGGTGTGTGTCCAGATCACTCTAGATCACCACTATGGAAACTTTTTTCACCTCAAGTCAAAATCATTGAGTTATATAGAGTATATCATGTTTAAATTATTCATTATTCATAACAGTTAATGAGAATTATTTCCATTCTTCCTCTCCTTCTTCTTCTTTTTCCAATTCTCTCTGCAAATGTGTGTATCATTGTTTAGATAGATCTATTATATGTAGTTTCAACAAATTTACAACTAGAACCAAAAGAAAAGTAACATAGGTCATACCAAAATGCCAATTCGTTATAAGTGGGTTGCCCACCCAAGTGAACCTAAACATACTTCCTTTAGGATCTTATGACCTGCTGATTGGCATGGACTGCTTGGATTCCCACAATACCAAGTTGGGATGTTACAATAAAAATTTTGAGTTTGAGGATGAAGAAGGAATAATGGTAACCGTACAAGGGATTTAAAATCTTGTCTCAATGAGACAAATATCAACCCTCCAAGTAAAGAAGTATTGTGGAAAGGGATGTTCCTTGTATGTAATATCAGTACTGAACTTTGTTGAGAATGACAAACCCATCCTAGAGGACCATCCCATATTAAGAGAATATAAATATGTATTCCCAGAACAAGTGTGAGGTCTACCTCCAAGAAGGAATATTGACTTTTCAATAGAACTTGTACTAGGAGAGGTGCGAATGTCTAGAACACCCTATAGAATGAGTACACTAGAGATAGTTGAGCTCAAAATATAGATGAAGGAGATGTGGGAGATATGATACATTCATCCTATGTGTCTCTATGGGAAACACCAGCCTTATTTTTGAAAAAGAAGGATGGCACACTCAGATTGTGCATAGATTATAGACAACTCAATAAGATGACCATCAAGAATAAGTATCCCTTACCAAGGATCGATGACTTGTTTGAAAAATTAACGAGAGATAAAATATTCTCCAAGATTGACTTTAGGTCTGGATACCATCAATTCTAAATTAAATATGAAGAAATCCACAAGACAACCTTTAGGAAAATATATGGTCACTATGAATTTCTGGTGGTGCCAATTATGCTTACCAATGCACCAACCACTTTTATGTGCTTAATGAATAACATATTCATAAAGTTCTTGGATATATTTGTGTTGTTTTTCATTGATGATATCCTAATATATTCCAAGAATAGGAAATAACATGAAGAACATCTCAAGCTATTACTCCAAGTACTAAGAGAACATCAGCTCTATGTTAATCTTAGTAAGTGTGACCTTTTCCAAAAACTTGTCCATTACTTAGGCCATGTTATTTTTGAGGAAGGACTAGTGGTGGATCCTGAAAATATTAAATCCATCATGGATTGGCCTACCCCAAAGGATGTATCTGATATTAGATCCTTTATGTTCCTAGAAGGATACTATAGGAGGTTCATAAAGGGATTCTGCAAGATTGGTTGCCTAATTACCTCCCTTTAGAAAAAGGGGGCAAATTCATTTGGACATCAAAATGTGAAGAAAGATTTCAAGAGATGAAATAACTTCTTACCAATGCACCTGCGTTGAATATTGTAGACCCGAACAAGGACTTCCTTGTGTGTACAAATGCCTAGAAGGAAGGTCTTAGAGGATTCCTTATGGAAGAACGAAATGTGATTTTTTACGAATCCATAAAATTGAATGAGCATGAAGTAAATTATGTGACCCAAAATATGGAATTGGATACCACAATGCATGATTTAAAAATGTAGAGGAATTACCTCTTAAGTAGAATATTTGTTCTTATGACAAACTAGAGTGGGTTGAGGTATTTGTTTGACCAACCAAAACTCTACGTGAGACAAGCTAAGTGGATGGATCTCCTTACTGAGTTTGATTTTGAAATAAAATATATCAAAGGAAAGGAGAATAGGGTGTTTGATGCACTTAGTATAATTATGAAAATGGTTCATTTGGAATCTATAAGCACTAGTGAATCAAACATCAAAGAGAGATTCAAAACTGCACAATAAACAGATTCATTTTCCAAGCCTGTGACATCATACCTAAAGCAAGAGACCACAGGGATGAAGTAAAAAGAATATTAGATTATTATTGATGGGCTCTTGACTTATAAGAATAGATTGTATATTTTGAGTTGTGATGAATTGAAGAGGTTCATAATGGATGAACTACAAAAAAGACTATATATTGGTCACCCTGGTTATCAAAAAATGATCATGACCACTAGGAAACTATTTTATTGGCCCACACTGAAAAATGAGAGTTTATTACTTAGATAAGTGTCTAAAATGTCAACATGTCAAGGAAGAGCACTGACACCCAACAAGACTATTGCAACCCCTACCAATTCCAAAGTGGAAATGGGAAACCATCTCCATGGATTTCATCACAGGATTACCAAGATCAACCAAAGAAAATGACGCCAACAAGGTAGTTGTGGAAAACCTAAGCAAGGATGCTCACTTCATACCCATCAAGTCAACTTGCAAGGAAATATATATTGCCATTATTTTCATGAAAGAGATATTTAGACTGCATGGCATACCTAAGGAAATTATAGCCGAGAGAGATACAAAAATTACTTCAAAATTTTGGAAATCTTTGTTTGTTGGTTTTGAAACAAAATTGATCTTTAGTACAAGCTATCACCCTCAAATTGATTGGAATATAGAGAGGGTAAACTGAGTGTTACAATAAATATTGAGGATGCATGTAATGCATCGAGCAAAGAAGTGGGAAGACTACCTACCACTGGTAGAATTTTTCTACAACAATGTCTATTAAGAGTCATTAAAAATGAGCCCTTTTGAAATACTCTATGGAAGACAATGCAAAATTCCAATAAGATAGAACAACCTAGTAGACAGAGTTACAATCAGATTAGATATGCTAAAGGAAATAGAACAACAAGTAATTCAAATCAGTAAGAATATGAAAATAGCTCAAGATAGAAAAAAGAGCTATGTAGACATGAAAATGACTCCTTGAGAGTTCAAAACAGGGGATCATGTATATCTCCGAGTTAGACCCAGGAAAAACTCTTTGAGGATGGGAGCTTGTGCCAAGATGGAACTTAGGTGTTGTGGACCCTTTGAAGTTTTGGATAGAGTGGGACCAGTAGATTATAAGCTAGCACTCCCTCCCACAATGAAGGAACATCATGTTTTTTGTGTTTCATTATTAAAGAGGTATGTACATGATTCTAATCATATCATTGAATGGTATGTGATCTAGGTGGAAATAGTGGAAGAATTCATGCCACAACCTCAATGCATAATAGATAGGAAGGAAACCCCACTCAGGAACATAACCATTGCACAGGTCAAGGTGCAGTGTAAACAATTTGACTCTGATGCGGCTACATGGTAAATGAAGGATGTCATGAAACATGCATATCCATTTTTTTTAATTTTTGTACATACAGATAACATCGACCGATAGAACATCAAGGATGATGTTCCTTTAAGGGGGAGGGGATTGTAATACCCTCATTTCTCCCAGTTTGTAAATATAACTATAATTGGCCAAGATACTATGGAAGACTAAATATGTGTCAATGTTTGATTTGATGAACCTTTGTATAAGAGGGTCAATGTATGAATTTTTCGTTATAAATAGAAAATGGATATGTGTTGCACAACTGGTGAAAGGGGGGAGTTTTACAAGACAAACCATGGATTCTATGAGAGATATGATGAGGGAAAATAAGAGTGTTTGAGATGATCCTCACCAAACCAATACTTACTAGATATAATTTCTCAATAGTCCTCTCACCCATAAATGAATTACTAGTCAAGCTGGTAGTTGGAAGACCTCCTCAAGAGTTAATGAGGAGATGGGGTAGGGTACCCATATGTAAGGCTTCTAGGCCTGACCACAATTTGGGGATTCAGACCAACACAACCTTTGAATATAAGGAAGGAAATAAAGGAATTAATTCGAGGACAGAGGCATATCTGCAAGAAAGGAGAGGAGAGAAAAGAAAGCTCCAGAAGAGAAGAGTTCGTGGTTTGACTCTTGAGTTGAGAGGAAAAATGAGAAGCACTATTTTTTTTGGATGTAAGAATCCATGGGAAGGGTTTCGATACAAGATTATAATAAGGTTGACGAGTGACAGAGGAAGTGTTGATGCAGACCCCCTTGCTTGGATTAGAGAAAACCGATTTCCAAGTTCCTATTGGAGAAGGTCAGTAACCTTTGTCCATAAATCTCATGGACAAGATGAAAGAATCTCTCTGAGAGCATCATGATATAGCTCGAGGGTGGCCAACGATGAATCCGTCAAGAGTGGTTGTGCCTATGGTTGGGTGGAAACAAACACCCCTTTCAACATTCGCTCCACGTTTTCCAGTTCGCATAAGTATTTTCATACTCTTTGTGATACATTGGATGTGATGATTGAATGTATGTGCTTATGGTTAAGTTTTACAGTGTTTGAGCAATTATTAGAGATGCTCATTTTCTTCTTTAAACTACTATATTTAAATGGCCTTCAATTTACCTTAGTTTTTCCATTAGAGAGTTATGGGATGTGAATCCGCAGGAGATTCAGGGTAGGATTAACTAAAATGTCTAAGTCCTGCCGACATTTTGAGTTTACCTTAGAGGGAATGCCAAGCTCAACTTTACGGGAGAAGGGAATTCCCTTCATAACTTTCTTCTGTGTGACTGAGGGCCCATACCCATGGCCTTAATAAAGTCTTAGTGACGAGCTAAGTGTAGCCCGAAACCTCAATATGATCCCATAAGATTGAGGGTTGGAAACCCCTTCACTAATCCCAAAAGGAGTGAAGCTGCTTTGACTTTGAGACTTTGAGACTTATGACTCCACAACCCTCAAAAACAATTGAAGAATGGAGTCACGAATTGATATGGGTCATGGATCTCGGAATCCAGTGAGGATCTCTCTCATTCATTAGATCAGACCTAGGAAAGGAGTAATGCCAAGTACTTTGGCGAAGTTCCACTTCGGAAGAATAGGGGTGGTCTAGTGTCCAAATATCGAATGTTGGAGTCCCAAAGTTAATATGGACCATTGAGAATATAGGTACGCATGTCCATATATTAATGAAAATCCATGAGTTCGGGTATTCAGTGGTATCATAGTGTAGATATAAGGACGCGTGAATTTCCGCAAAGCTATGCAAGCCAGAGTAAATCTTGGCTCTGAATGCTAGGTACACAGGTCTCTAGATTGTGTAGTCTAGGGACTTAACAATCTGGGAGGAAATTGGAGAGTACACGGCCAAACCCCTGAAGGACGAAGTGACAAAGTGGTGGGGACCATTGATTTGTGGAAACATTGGGTTCCTCTCTCATTGTTGGATTTATACAATGGTTAGCCTAGGATTGACCAAATCCATAAGAAAAGAGGAGTTTACATCGCAAAACTCCTAAATGCCTAAGTTACGGATTAACGTCGGTCGTACATTCACGAATCTACATGGACTCATCTTAATCGTGAGATTGGAGAGACATTGGAAGGTTGTTAGTCTGGTTTGATAGGA
>ML782051.1:20900-62999 GCA_009831015.1 Picea engelmannii
ATTTCTCACGTTTTACATGGATCTACTTTCTCAAGAAAAAATCTGAGGTCTTTCAACACCTCAAAGATTTCAAAGCTTTGGTTGAGACATAATCTAGAAAGAATATCAAAGTCCTCTAAAATTATAACGGGTGAGAGTATGTGAATCATGAGATCAATAATATTTTCCATGAGGCGGGGATTTAGTTGCAGCATACAGTTCCCTACACTCCGTAGCAAAATAGAGTTGTTGAGTGGAAAAACCAATCTCTAAAGGAGATGGCATATTGCATGTTGCATGCAAATTTACTACCACAGAGACTATGTGCCGAAGCACTTAAATGTGCAATATAATTCCAAAACATATCTCCCCATAGATATGTTAAGGATAAGACCCCTTACGAGGCTTGGAGAAACCTCAAACTAGAACTGACCCACTTTCGTATTTTTGGTTCATGTGCATGGGCCAAGATTCCCTCTGAAAAGAGGAAGGCACTTGATCCACAGAGCACTGAGTGCATTTTATTTGGATACCCTAACGGTGTGAAGGGATATCAGCTTATTGATCTTTCCACGGACTGCATTTTAGTTGGATACCCTAACAGTGTGAAGGGATATCAGCTTATTGATCTTTCCACGGACTGGCTCATCATTGAGCGTAGTGTCCAATTCGAGGAAAGTGTCTCGCATGTACCTCAACATCCGCATGGATACACCTTTACTCTTCCACCTGTCCGAGAGGATGAGCATGCACATGCCGACTCTTATTCAGACGAGAGTTATTATTCATAGGACTCAGAGGATTCAAATTCAGATTAAGAGTTAGTACATTCATATGTAGAGTCAGAGCATCTAGATGCAATTGCAGATCCAGAGTAGAGGCCCAAGTGGGCACATACTACTCTTCAGGATGCAGGGGATCTTGTAGGTGATCCAGTCAATACTAGGAGGACTCGATCTGATTTCAAGGAGCCTCCTATTTCACTCGCTCCCATTGAACCATTTCCTTCCAGACATCTTTTCCTGGTTCAATTTTCCGATCCATAGTCTTATGGCGAGGCTGCTGGAAATCCCTTTTGGGAATCAACCATGAAGGAGGAGTACAACTCCCTCCTCGAGAACTAGACTTGGGATCTGGTTGCCCTTCCTTCTAGGAGGAAACTTGTCAGATGCAGATGGGTCTATAGGACCAAGAACATAGCATATGGATAAATCAGCAGATACAAAGCCAGTCTTGTTGCCAAAGGCTTTCAATAGGTTCATGGTATTGACTATGATGAGACCTTTTCTCCAGTAGCGAAGATGGATTCCATTCGATTGGCCCTTTCCATTGCGGTAGCCAAGAGATGGAAAGTCCATCATATGGATGTGAAGACTGCATTTATTCACGGTGATGTCTCTGAGGAGATCTACATGGAGCAGCCCCAGGGATTTATGCAGGACTCATATTTGGTATGTCAACTGAAGAAGTCACTTTATGGCCTTAAGAAGGCTCTGAGGGCATGGTATGCCAAGATGTACTCCTACCTTTTGTCACAGGACTTTATATGTTGCAAATCAAACCTGAATATATACATGCTTAGGATGGCTAATTCACTTCTACTTTTAGTTCTATATGTCGATGATTTGTTGATCACTGGTTTCTCGACTTCAACGATTGTTGTAGTCAAGAGAATTCTTCATGATAGGTTTTTGATGATGGACATGGGTCCACTACACTTCTTCCTTGGACTTGAGATCAATCAGGATCCATTAGGCATCAAATTGTCTCAAGCCAAGTATGCACGATATCTCCTTGAGAGATTTCACATGACAAACTATAAGTCTGCTCCGACTCCTTTCCTATTAGGAGTCAAACTTGAGGATGGTGGGGATACTCCACTGGTTGACAACACATTGTACAAATAACTAGTAGGGAGCTTGTTGTATCTCACACACTCTAGACTAGACCTCTCATATGTAGTTGGCGTAGTTTCCAGGTTCATGCAAGAGCTGCATGAGCTACATTGGAAAGCTACAAAGAGTATCCTTCGATACGTACAGGGAACCATCACCTTTGGGATTCATTATGCAATAGAATCTACATTAGATTTCATTGGGTTTACGGATTTTGACTGGGCTAATGATAGCATTGATCGCAAGTCCACATATTGTTACTCACTTAGTATTGGTTCTAGGCCTATCTGTTGGTCGAGAAAGAAGCAAGCTTCCATTTCTCTATCTTCAACTAAGGCAGAGTATAGAGGGGTAGTTAACATAACCATTCAGGCTATGTGGCTACAACATTTTCTCACTGAGTTGGGCATTTAGTTTCATCGGTCGAATATCATCTAGTGTGACAACCAGAGCACTCTAAAGTTCTACAAAGATCCAGTTTAGAGGCAACGAACGAAGCACACTGAGATCTACATGAACTACATCCAGGACTTAGTACAAGAGGGGATCATCGACTTATAGTTCTATCCTTCAACAGAACAGATGACAAACATTTTCACCAAGACCTTCACTGAGTATAAATTCCATTCTTTGTGAGGTCGTCTTGGAGTGAAGGACATAGTTGCCTAGCAACTGTAGTTTTTATTTTTACATACATTGTACCTTGAGGGGGGGGGTTTTCTATGAGGTTTTCCCTCTTTCCTCACTTTATTTTCAGTGTATCTTTTGTACTTGGGTACTTAACATGGCCTTGTTTCCAGGACCCAATCTTTATTTTCACCATAGTGATGTTCAGGGGGGTGTTGGAGTTACTTCACACACACCTAGGATTTATTTTTCCTAAGGTTTTTATTTGTTTATTAGTCATAATTAGTCATTATCCAGTCTTCCATATTTTAGGGGAGAATATTCTCTTTCAGTTCACACTTCAGTTTGACTAGTTGAGTTGAGTTTAGATGTTGCATTGGGATCATCAGCATGCAACATTGGGATCATCAACAAGCTAATTTGACCATGCCTTGGTATCATCACCAGAGTGGCACATTAGCCTTGATTCCCTTAGTTAACTCCTCACTACTCTTTGTTCACTTAGTTAATTGAAGACTAGTTGACTAGTTAAATCAACTAGGTGGTAGTTCACTCTCGTAATTGCCTGAGAGACTAGAATAGGTGGCAGTTCACTCCCGTAACTGTTGGTGTGTGTCCAGATCACTCTAGATCACCACTATGGAAACTTTTTTCACCTCAAGTCAAAATCATTGAGTTATATAGAGTATATCATGTTTAAATTATTCATTATTCATAACAGTTAATGAGAATTATTTCCATTCTTCCTCTCCTTCTTCTTCTTTTTCCAATTCTCTCTGCAAATGTGTGTATCATTGTTTAGATAGATCTATTATATGTAGTTTCAACAAATTTACAACTAGAACCAAAAGAAAAGTAACATAGGTCATACCAAAATGCCAATTCGTTATAAGTGGGTTGCCCACCCAAGTGAACCTAAACATACTTCCTTTAGGATCTTATGACCTGCTGATTGGCATGGACTGCTTGGATTCCCACAATACCAAGTTGGGATGTTACAATAAAAATTTTGAGTTTGAGGATGAAGAAGGAATAATGGTAACCGTACAAGGGATTTAAAATCTTGTCTCAATGAGACAAATATCAACCCTCCAAGTAAAGAAGTATTGTGGAAAGGGATGTTCCTTGTATGTAATATCAGTACTGAACTTTGTTGAGAATGACAAACCCATCCTAGAGGACCATCCCATATTAAGAGAATATAAATATGTATTCCCAGAACAAGTGTGAGGTCTACCTCCAAGAAGGAATATTGACTTTTCAATAGAACTTGTACTAGGAGAGGTGCGAATGTCTAGAACACCCTATAGAATGAGTACACTAGAGATAGTTGAGCTCAAAATATAGATGAAGGAGATGTGGGAGATATGATACATTCATCCTATGTGTCTCTATGGGAAACACCAGCCTTATTTTTGAAAAAGAAGGATGGCACACTCAGATTGTGCATAGATTATAGACAACTCAATAAGATGACCATCAAGAATAAGTATCCCTTACCAAGGATCGATGACTTGTTTGAAAAATTAACGAGAGATAAAATATTCTCCAAGATTGACTTTAGGTCTGGATACCATCAATTCTAAATTAAATATGAAGAAATCCACAAGACAACCTTTAGGAAAATATATGGTCACTATGAATTTCTGGTGGTGCCAATTATGCTTACCAATGCACCAACCACTTTTATGTGCTTAATGAATAACATATTCATAAAGTTCTTGGATATATTTGTGTTGTTTTTCATTGATGATATCCTAATATATTCCAAGAATAGGAAATAACATGAAGAACATCTCAAGCTATTACTCCAAGTACTAAGAGAACATCAGCTCTATGTTAATCTTAGTAAGTGTGACCTTTTCCAAAAACTTGTCCATTACTTAGGCCATGTTATTTTTGAGGAAGGACTAGTGGTGGATCCTGAAAATATTAAATCCATCATGGATTGGCCTACCCCAAAGGATGTATCTGATATTAGATCCTTTATGTTCCTAGAAGGATACTATAGGAGGTTCATAAAGGGATTCTGCAAGATTGGTTGCCTAATTACCTCCCTTTAGAAAAAGGGGGCAAATTCATTTGGACATCAAAATGTGAAGAAAGATTTCAAGAGATGAAATAACTTCTTACCAATGCACCTGCGTTGAATATTGTAGACCCGAACAAGGACTTCCTTGTGTGTACAAATGCCTAGAAGGAAGGTCTTAGAGGATTCCTTATGGAAGAACGAAATGTGATTTTTTACGAATCCATAAAATTGAATGAGCATGAAGTAAATTATGTGACCCAAAATATGGAATTGGATACCACAATGCATGATTTAAAAATGTAGAGGAATTACCTCTTAAGTAGAATATTTGTTCTTATGACAAACTAGAGTGGGTTGAGGTATTTGTTTGACCAACCAAAACTCTACGTGAGACAAGCTAAGTGGATGGATCTCCTTACTGAGTTTGATTTTGAAATAAAATATATCAAAGGAAAGGAGAATAGGGTGTTTGATGCACTTAGTATAATTATGAAAATGGTTCATTTGGAATCTATAAGCACTAGTGAATCAAACATCAAAGAGAGATTCAAAACTGCACAATAAACAGATTCATTTTCCAAGCCTGTGACATCATACCTAAAGCAAGAGACCACAGGGATGAAGTAAAAAGAATATTAGATTATTATTGATGGGCTCTTGACTTATAAGAATAGATTGTATATTTTGAGTTGTGATGAATTGAAGAGGTTCATAATGGATGAACTACAAAAAAGACTATATATTGGTCACCCTGGTTATCAAAAAATGATCATGACCACTAGGAAACTATTTTATTGGCCCACACTGAAAAATGAGAGTTTATTACTTAGATAAGTGTCTAAAATGTCAACATGTCAAGGAAGAGCACTGACACCCAACAAGACTATTGCAACCCCTACCAATTCCAAAGTGGAAATGGGAAACCATCTCCATGGATTTCATCACAGGATTACCAAGATCAACCAAAGAAAATGACGCCAACAAGGTAGTTGTGGAAAACCTAAGCAAGGATGCTCACTTCATACCCATCAAGTCAACTTGCAAGGAAATATATATTGCCATTATTTTCATGAAAGAGATATTTAGACTGCATGGCATACCTAAGGAAATTATAGCCGAGAGAGATACAAAAATTACTTCAAAATTTTGGAAATCTTTGTTTGTTGGTTTTGAAACAAAATTGATCTTTAGTACAAGCTATCACCCTCAAATTGATTGGAATATAGAGAGGGTAAACTGAGTGTTACAATAAATATTGAGGATGCATGTAATGCATCGAGCAAAGAAGTGGGAAGACTACCTACCACTGGTAGAATTTTTCTACAACAATGTCTATTAAGAGTCATTAAAAATGAGCCCTTTTGAAATACTCTATGGAAGACAATGCAAAATTCCAATAAGATAGAACAACCTAGTAGACAGAGTTACAATCAGATTAGATATGCTAAAGGAAATAGAACAACAAGTAATTCAAATCAGTAAGAATATGAAAATAGCTCAAGATAGAAAAAAGAGCTATGTAGACATGAAAATGACTCCTTGAGAGTTCAAAACAGGGGATCATGTATATCTCCGAGTTAGACCCAGGAAAAACTCTTTGAGGATGGGAGCTTGTGCCAAGATGGAACTTAGGTGTTGTGGACCCTTTGAAGTTTTGGATAGAGTGGGACCAGTAGATTATAAGCTAGCACTCCCTCCCACAATGAAGGAACATCATGTTTTTTGTGTTTCATTATTAAAGAGGTATGTACATGATTCTAATCATATCATTGAATGGTATGTGATCTAGGTGGAAATAGTGGAAGAATTCATGCCACAACCTCAATGCATAATAGATAGGAAGGAAACCCCACTCAGGAACATAACCATTGCACAGGTCAAGGTGCAGTGTAAACAATTTGACTCTGATGCGGCTACATGGTAAATGAAGGATGTCATGAAACATGCATATCCATTTTTTTTAATTTTTGTACATACAGATAACATCGACCGATAGAACATCAAGGATGATGTTCCTTTAAGGGGGAGGGGATTGTAATACCCTCATTTCTCCCAGTTTGTAAATATAACTATAATTGGCCAAGATACTATGGAAGACTAAATATGTGTCAATGTTTGATTTGATGAACCTTTGTATAAGAGGGTCAATGTATGAATTTTTCGTTATAAATAGAAAATGGATATGTGTTGCACAACTGGTGAAAGGGGGGAGTTTTACAAGACAAACCATGGATTCTATGAGAGATATGATGAGGGAAAATAAGAGTGTTTGAGATGATCCTCACCAAACCAATACTTACTAGATATAATTTCTCAATAGTCCTCTCACCCATAAATGAATTACTAGTCAAGCTGGTAGTTGGAAGACCTCCTCAAGAGTTAATGAGGAGATGGGGTAGGGTACCCATATGTAAGGCTTCTAGGCCTGACCACAATTTGGGGATTCAGACCAACACAACCTTTGAATATAAGGAAGGAAATAAAGGAATTAATTCGAGGACAGAGGCATATCTGCAAGAAAGGAGAGGAGAGAAAAGAAAGCTCCAGAAGAGAAGAGTTCGTGGTTTGACTCTTGAGTTGAGAGGAAAAATGAGAAGCACTATTTTTTTTGGATGTAAGAATCCATGGGAAGGGTTTCGATACAAGATTATAATAAGGTTGACGAGTGACAGAGGAAGTGTTGATGCAGACCCCCTTGCTTGGATTAGAGAAAACCGATTTCCAAGTTCCTATTGGAGAAGGTCAGTAACCTTTGTCCATAAATCTCATGGACAAGATGAAAGAATCTCTCTGAGAGCATCATGATATAGCTCGAGGGTGGCCAACGATGAATCCGTCAAGAGTGGTTGTGCCTATGGTTGGGTGGAAACAAACACCCCTTTCAACATTCGCTCCACGTTTTCCAGTTCGCATAAGTATTTTCATACTCTTTGTGATACATTGGATGTGATGATTGAATGTATGTGCTTATGGTTAAGTTTTACAGTGTTTGAGCAATTATTAGAGATGCTCATTTTCTTCTTTAAACTACTATATTTAAATGGCCTTCAATTTACCTTAGTTTTTCCATTAGAGAGTTATGGGATGTGAATCCGCAGGAGATTCAGGGTAGGATTAACTAAAATGTCTAAGTCCTGCCGACATTTTGAGTTTACCTTAGAGGGAATGCCAAGCTCAACTTTACGGGAGAAGGGAATTCCCTTCATAACTTTCTTCTGTGTGACTGAGGGCCCATACCCATGGCCTTAATAAAGTCTTAGTGACGAGCTAAGTGTAGCCCGAAACCTCAATATGATCCCATAAGATTGAGGGTTGGAAACCCCTTCACTAATCCCAAAAGGAGTGAAGCTGCTTTGACTTTGAGACTTTGAGACTTATGACTCCACAACCCTCAAAAACAATTGAAGAATGGAGTCACGAATTGATATGGGTCATGGATCTCGGAATCCAGTGAGGATCTCTCTCATTCATTAGATCAGACCTAGGAAAGGAGTAATGCCAAGTACTTTGGCGAAGTTCCACTTCGGAAGAATAGGGGTGGTCTAGTGTCCAAATATCGAATGTTGGAGTCCCAAAGTTAATATGGACCATTGAGAATATAGGTACGCATGTCCATATATTAATGAAAATCCATGAGTTCGGGTATTCAGTGGTATCATAGTGTAGATATAAGGACGCGTGAATTTCCGCAAAGCTATGCAAGCCAGAGTAAATCTTGGCTCTGAATGCTAGGTACACAGGTCTCTAGATTGTGTAGTCTAGGGACTTAACAATCTGGGAGGAAATTGGAGAGTACACGGCCAAACCCCTGAAGGACGAAGTGACAAAGTGGTGGGGACCATTGATTTGTGGAAACATTGGGTTCCTCTCTCATTGTTGGATTTATACAATGGTTAGCCTAGGATTGACCAAATCCATAAGAAAAGAGGAGTTTACATCGCAAAACTCCTAAATGCCTAAGTTACGGATTAACGTCGGTCGTACATTCACGAATCTACATGGACTCATCTTAATCGTGAGATTGGAGAGACATTGGAAGGTTGTTAGTCTGGTTTGATAGGAAAAGATGACATCACCAAAGTGACATGGAACCACGATTGAAGAGCCACATGTCACCTTGATTTGTTCTTTTTGTAGACCTTATATACCTATTGGAACATGACATGTGTCACCCCCTAATGAGGACACATGTCACCCCTGGATTTGTCACGTGTTAGCCTAGGGTTTGTGCCTGCCTAGCCAATGTGGTTGGTGATGTGACCGATACTTTGAGAGTTTAGAAGATTTGGGGTGTAGTATCCTAGAGGGACGTTCAATGTCGAATGTTGATTTCCAAATGTCGAACGTTCAACATCAAACATAAAACACCAAACATCTAAAAAGGGACATTAAACACTGATTTTCGATCATCGAATGTTGAATGTTGAATGTCGACGTTCAATGTCGAACAAAGATCACCGAATGGCCAATGACATGTGGAGAGATTTCAAGACTTCAGGAGTATGCATGCAATAAGAAACGGGGCATTCAAAGCTAACGTCAAAGATCCCAATTAATAACACTCGGATAACTTTGGGAGGATGTATCTTGCAAACTAGAGGTCAAAATTTGAGTGAGTAACAGTTGTTAGAAACATATGGGTGAGTAGAAAGCGATACAGACCTAGAAATGATTTGAGATGATTAGAGTGAGCAAAATTTTGATGTCCCATCCCTAGAAAGGGTATTTATGGGTTAGGTGTGTTACAAATAGTTGTGGATAGAAGTGGTTGTGCTATCTAGTAACTCAATCCCTAGAAAGGGTTTTTATCAACATTTTAAGTAGGACCCAGATCAAACAGGTAGATCTTTGATATGGTGATGATGTTAATGGATGCAGACTGTGGAATCCTACTACCCATAGGATCATCATGAAAATAGATGCAATTTTTGATGAATCTTCTTTTATAAAATCAAACATAGTAAAAGATGAAAGGTTCAAAGCGTGACTAGTAGAAAAAGGGGATTTGAAAGTTATTGATTTCCATGAAAGTTTCTCACTGGTTGTTAAAAGATTGTTTCTATTTCATGTTGTATTAGCACTACTTGTGTTAGTACAACTAGATGTTAAAATTGTTTCACATGGAGTTTTTCGGATAAGGCGATGCATTTGGAACAACCAAAACGTTTAGCTCAAAATCACAATGGAAGGTTTGTTTGCAAACTCAAGAATCATTGTATGGCCTGGAGCATGCCAGGAAAATGGTACGAGATGTTTGATTCCTTCATGGTGAGCCAAATTTTACAAGAAGTATAACCATTGTGTTTATGGTATATTCATTATCTTGGTGTTATATGTTATGCTTGTTGCAAGTTGTTATGAAGGATCTGGGAGAAACAAAATAAATGTTGGGCATAAAAATACATGGAGACAGGAAATATGGTAAGATTGGTTATCACAACATAAGTATGTGGTGAAGATACTTAGGAAATTCGGTGTGAATAATGTGAAACTGGTAAAATCCGTTTGGCTTTTCATTGTAAGTTCTCTTTAGTTTTATGTCCTAAGTGATGAAGAAGAAAAGAGTTATATGTCTCAAGTATGATATTCTAGTAGAATGTTTGATGATTGCGATGGGAAATGGTCAACATTTCACATTGTTAGTAGACATGTGGTAAAACCAAGTGAAGAGAATGGAAATGAGTGCTTCAAAAAAAAAACACAAGTATCACCTACAATGGTTGTAGTGATTTAGTTTGTGGTTATGATTCATGAGATTTGGACAAGAGGAGACCTACCTCAAGTTTTTCTTGCAAGAATGCAGGAATCTATTAGGTAAGTTTGGACAAGTACAAGATGTGGTGTTCTTTGGTGGTCAAAGTGTTGTGCATTTGACCAAAAGTCCGGCATATCAAAATAAGACAAGTGCATTGGTTTATAAGACAATTTTTTTATGGAGGAAGAATGGTGCATACTAGAGTGAATCGTGAAGGCATGTTCATGTAATAGTATTATTAGACAAATTGCGGAGCTGAGATAGTGTTTGAAATCTCTTAGATTGCAGGAAAGGAGATAGAATACTGAGGTGTTTTGTGTATGGGAGGAGATGATGGTTCTATGCATGGGTTTCCTATTGTAATTCTCCCTTGAATAATAAGAATACCAAATATCATTGTCAATGATTTCATCCCATATTGAGTTTCTACATAAAATCACTCTAGAAATTCTGTGATTATTGTTGTGTTGTGTTTGGTTTGATGTTCACAGTTTTATGCTTTGTTTATGGTTTATAAAAGAATTCAAAAGTATATTTCAGTTTGTGCATTTAATATATATATTTATATTGATTTGAAATATATATTAATAATTATATAAATTAAATTAAATTACAGTAACATATAAATTATATTATATCAAGGTTGTTTGCTATAAATAACTATTAAATATTCTTGAACGCAATGCAGAGGAAGTTCCGTGCAGTGGGAAGGAGAAGCCATCGTAGCAAAGGAATGCAGCATAGGCAAGAACCACCAATAATTAATACATAAAACTTTGTAATCTGGTTGAATATTACAGAAGCTAGCGATAAGCGATTCAGGGTACATAGCAATGGTAGATACATGTTTAGCGATGTTAGAACCTAAAAGGGCCATCGCTAAATCTGAATCGTTCATTACGCTCATTACTATGTAAGGTGTAAATAGTAAACAATAGTTTATAACTGTAGGAAACCTATAAACCGTAAAAAGTAAAGAAAACTATAAATAGTGAAATTAATCACTTAGCACGAGGTTGAAAATATTTAAATTATTTTCTACCCAATGCAGGAGGAGAAGAAGCATGCTAGTCTTTTTTATATTAGAAAGGGAGGTTGCGTCTTCTCTCTAAAACAAGTAATGATCTTGCTTAAACCTGCATATTAAAAAATACTAAGAAGTCGGGTTGAAACTAATGTTAAATAAAATAAAATAAAACTTAAAATTATGTGCATACCCGATTGTAGGTAGATGGAAATCTATAAACCCTAAACACTACAGAATCGTTGGTAGATGGAAACCTATAAACCCTGTACACTAAAACAACCTATAAATAGTGAAATTAATTAATTAGCACAAGGTTGAAAACATTTAAATTATTTCCTATCCAGTCTTTCTTTTTATCAAACTGATTATTGTGCCTTCTCTAACACAACCAATGATATTTCTTGAACCTGCATACTAAAAAAATACTAGGAAGCCGAGTTGAAATTAATGCAGGATAAAATAAAAAAACTTAAAATTATGTGCGTAGATGGAAACCTATAAAACCTCAACAATAATTCTCTACCCAATGCAGAGGAAGAAGCATACCAATCCTTTTATCACACTCGTTAGAATGGGAGGTTGCGTCTTCTCTAACACAAGCAATGATTTGGTCACACTGATTAGAATTGGAGGTTGTCTAACACAAGCAATGATTTTGCTTGAGCTTGCATATTAAAAAATACTAAAAATCCGAGTTCAAACTGAAGGGAAATAAAATACAATAAAGCTTAAAATTATGTGTGTACCGATTGTAAGTGGATGTTACTTCTCTATTTGCTGGCACTGCTTCCGATATTAAGAGTGATGAACAAATGTGGAATGCACTGTGTGTTCACATAGGCAATCACAAAAATGTGGCAGTAAGAACATATGGTCAGATAAAGGTGATAGTACCAACATGGTTGTGATAAAATGAAACACCCGCTAACAAAAAGGCCATAAATCAAACGACATAGAAAGGGGGCCATAAAATGAAATGCCCTCCTCCACCAGAAAGGAGAAATATGAAACGCCAACATAAACGTGGCATGACTAATTCTAGTACTTATCTCAACGCTCCACTTCTTTCCATATCACTCTTTGCCAATTTCTTAATCTTTGTTAATTATCTATTCATTTATTTACAACTAAGAAAGTTAATGATTGAAATCAGAATCATTTATTTAATGTCATGACTAAAGATATTTTATCTTATATTTAATCATATTTTTTAGAAAACTCTCCAAAACAATTGTGACAAAAAATAATATTTAATCCATATTTAATCATGTCTAAAAGAGGTTAACCAATTAACATTATTTATTAACAATGACATCCATGAGGCTTATTTGATTGTTCGATGGGATTTCTCATTTTCAACCGTGCAATTCTCTTTAACCCACATTTCAATACAAGATTTTTCATGATTAATGTTTTCTTTGATGTATGATATATCTAGAATTGGTAGATAAAGAATAACTCAAGGCTTAATAATTAAGAATGAGGAGAGCAGAGATATACATAATAGATAATTGTATTACTCACATATATAGGTACATATATAGTTGAACTCAGATTCAACTTACCCCAAACATAGTTATGGAGGTTGAGAGAATATCTCAACAACTCTTACAAATCTTCAACCAACTCAACCAATCCAATCTAGTCTTCTAAACTAAGCATTATTCCAACACCCTCCCTTAATGCTTACTTTACAAATTACAATACTTAATCACAATTACAAAAAATTACAACACTTTAACTTTCGTCTGTCTGGCCTTCATCAGCTCCTACACCCACTCTGATGCCTCTGGACTGCGCTCTTTCTCTGCCTCTTCTTCGAGCTTACCATTCAACTCATTTAAAGCATAAACACTTCAGACCATCATTGTAGCACTTGTATACTGGACAATTTGACAACTCCGCTCATTGAGGCTTCCGTGATAAAAGGTGCCAATTATTGATGCATTCTATTAACTTGCCTTCATGTGTCGGATTTTTGCTTTCAGCTATCCTTCAGTATATAGAAGAACAGTTTGGATACTGAATGTCTTCAACATTCCTTTACACAAGGTGACTTCCAATAAAAACATTGTACTTGAAACTGGGGCTACCAGATTGCATCAAGCTACAAGTTTTTATTTTTTACATATCCATACTTATATTAAAAAAACATTCTACATGAACTTTGCACACCACACTGTAAAATAACACATTCTTCACACAAAAACCAAAAATTTCTTTCTCTGCACACTCAATCATGATCCTTGAGCCGACCCTTCATCATGTTGCACAGCGAAAAGCATGAACCTGCATCTCGGATGGCACATCTGTTACTTTAATTGCATCTCGAAACCTGCCATGTGCTCAAACCTGCGACCTAATCGTGACCATTCGAATGGACGAATCCTCTTCTAAACAACAGTTCACGGAATTTTGCACGGCAATTTCTATATACTTTCACACCAATTTTCAGATCATGGCCTCCTCTCAGCAATTTCTAGCAGTGATTTTCTCGGAATCTGGCAGCGATTTTTCTCGCTTGTAAACAACGGTTCCTTTTCACCATGCAGATCTACTCCTGCTCTTTTCGCTAAAACAATTCATAGATCTCGGCAATTCTGGGGCAGCGATCTCCACCCACACAGCAGAAATCAATGTTACAAACGATTAATTGGGTGCTAGGATCTCCACTCGGCTTATTAGCGAACAGATGGCTGGTTTCTCCACTGGCCCCATGCAACAGATTTCGTTTCTGGCAACGATGGCTGAATGGGACGACTATTACTGAGCATAAAACTAAACATAAAACTGAGCAAAACACTGGGCCTTTTCCTTGGTGACGGAGCCTTGACGCCCACAAATGGCTTCAACAAAATCATTCACATATGCACACAAAAATCTCACACGATATTAATAATTACTCACAAAACAAAGAAATTCAACACTCTCAAACATACACACAGCCACCTAATCCTACTCTCCTACAACAGATCAATGTTTACATCTTCTTGAGCCCTCCCGTGAGGGAGTCTGGCTCAGATTGGCTCTGATACCAAATTAGGAATGAGGAGAGCAGAGATACACACAATAGATAATTGTATTACTCACATACATAGGTACATATATAGTTGAACTCAGATTCAACTTAACCCAAACATAGTTATGGAGGTTGAGAGAATATCTCAACAACTCCTACAAATCTTCAACCAACTCAACCAACTCAATCTAGTCTTCTAAACTAAGAATTATTCCAACATTAATTGGATCATGGTCTTATCTCCCACTTTAAAAGAGTTTGCATAACCGTCTCATTGATTTACACAAAAGGATTCCATAATTTTGAAAATCCTTCCAAGAAGGACTTATATTTGTCTTTGCATCCAAAGTCTATTGGTCACTATTTTCGTTAAGGATTATAATTTTCTTTGAGAGAAAAAATTCCTTTGACTTCATATTATTTCATCATGTGAATTCACAATATCCAAATGTTTTGGAAAAACCTTCTATTAATTTTAATTTGGAAAAAAACAAAATTTATTTGTTGAATATTTTAATTTCCAAGCTTTAATTTTTCATTGGTTTAATCTCTACAAAGTTAACTTAGTTTGTATTCCCCTTCGACTTGTATTTCCTTGAATCCATTCCTAACTTTCCTACATACTTCCTGTTGTAGTATTCATCCAGGGAATATGGCTCCGATTTTGAAAAAGACGATGCAACAACATGCAAAAAAAAATTCGTATTTACGTCCTTACCTTAGAAAAAAGAGTTAGGGACACCTCGATTATTAAAAAGCCATTTTAATAAGCAGAGAGACCAATCAAATCACGCATGCTATTCCAATATGCAGATGTATCGAAGCCAAGAGGAAGCAACACATTGAAACAGACGTAAAGGAGACATGTAGTCAATTTGATACCGGGGCCAATGTCTTTTACTTAGTAAGACGAAGGAAAAAGACCCCTAGATTTCAATAATCTTAATGGTCTAAAGTGTCCCTCTTCATCAAGATATATATGCCTAGTTGTGGAGCAAGCACATCATTATTTAATCTAGATACTATGCTAGGATGCACAACTATTGAATTTGAGTGTTAGTAAGGTATGGATGCACAACTATTGAATTCCAGTGTTAGGAAGGTATGGATGTACACCTATTGTATTTGAGTGTTAGTAATGTATGTTGACAAGGATTTTACAATATGAAATAAAACTATAAGCATATTAGGAAAAATGTAGAAACTATGTTCGGATGCAAAACTATTGAATTTGAGTGTTAGTAAGGTATGGATGCACAACTATTGAATTCCGGTGTAAATAAAACTATAAGCATATTAGGTAAGAAGAATGTAAAATGATGGACTATGGTCAATGTATAGTTTCCACATCTTTTACTCTAAGATATATTTTTAATAGATGGTAATCATTTTAGTTTGGGATTTTGGATATTGTTATTTTTGAAATATTAATAGATGGTAATCATTTTAGTTTAGTTTGGGATCTTGGATATTGTTATTTTTGAAATATTGGTTAATGTTCACAATTTTGAATCTTATGATGAAAACCAATAATCTTCCAATTTCAATTTCCAGAGTACATTTATATCTTTGGTTATGAATATCAATTTGGTGCTCAACCTCCATTTCAAGGAAGAAGAAAATGTTGGAGAGCATAAGGCCTAAGAACCTTAATATATAGAAATTTCTCATTAAGATATAGAAATTCCAGAGTAGATTTATATCTTTGGTCGTGAATATCAATTTGGAGATCGACCTCCATTTGAAGACAAAAGAAAATGTTGTTAGAAGAATAATGAAGATACCTCTAGAATGAATTAAAATTAAAATACTGTTTTAGAGGTGGTTTTATTGTTACGGAGATTGGGATGTTGTTAGAAGAATAATGAAAATACCTCTAGAATGAATGTGATCCTTGTTAGAAGAATAATGAAAATACCTCTAGAATGAATGTGATCCGCTTAGATAGGAGTGTGATCCGCTTATAAATGTAATTGATTTATTTGCATAATTCAAATTGTCTCAGCTCCGTCTCACTTGTGTGAGGTTGCTGCTAAGTTTTTTATATGGTATCAGAGCTCAGGAGAAGAGAGCCTGCCAAACCGTGAGGAACCACACATGGTATATATAGGCTGCCATTAAATGAGCTGTTGCAGCCATCACTGCTGGAGATAGTGTTGTTCTCTCCATCTGCGTGCATACGTTTTTTCTTATTTGTGGAACTGAGTGCTAGCTGTGTGTATACTGCCCAGTATATTAATTTTTTTTTTTTACTTGCTATCCGCTGAGTGTTGGTTGCTATCATGCCCTCTCTAGTTGCAGTGCCTACCTGCTGCGTACGGTGGCTGTTTCTGCATATTGGCTGTGATAAATAGAGCTTCGTGCTGCTTGCTGCTGGATTGATCTATCTCTGCATGGAGCTAGTTCATGACTGAAGAGGAGGAGCCCGCGCTGTTGCCTTTCCCAGCCTCCTGCGTGAGGAGGAGGAGCCCGCACTGCCTGCTATGGCTGCTGCGGCCAGGTGCCTGCGTGAAGAGTGCAATCGCGGCCGTTTCTTTTGCAGAGGGAAGAGTTGCCACTTCTGCAATCGCTGCCGTTTCTTTTGCAGAGTGTAGCACTTCTGCCATCGTTGCCATTTCCGAGTTTTCCCCTGTCATCGCTGCCTTCATTCGAAATCGACTACGTGCAGTCGCGTCCCCTGCCTTCATTCGAAATCGACTACGTGCAGCCGCGTCCCCTGCGTGCATGTGGAGTGTTGATTGGCGCTGTAATTCTAATTTTGGAGCTGCCTATGGAGGAGCTGTTGATTGCTGCATTCAGTTCTGTTAGCAGCTATCTGTATATTCGGTTATAAATTGTTTGTTGATCGGATAAAACTGTTGAGGAGGATCTTGTTGGGAGGTAAAATAAATCCGACAATATATTTTTTTAAAATTTTGGTAATAATTGATACGCCTGAAGATGGAAAACCCTCTCGCTGATTCATATTTAAATGAATCCACCAAAATTGATGGCGAAAACTATGTAAACTGAAATTTTAAGCTAACCACCATTCTCGAGGCATACATCGTATGGACAATTGTTAAAGGTGATGAGCCCAAACCCACTGTTGTGGCCTTGATTCTAGATTGGGATAGGCTAGAGATGAAAGAGAAAGTGATGTTGTGCATGTCCTTAAAGGATAACATCATTTCTCATATAACGGATTGTATTTGTAAAACTTTCAAAGAGACTTGGGATGTTCTGAAGGTTTGTTCGAAAATTCTAATGCAAATCACATTTTATTTTTAAAAACTAAGCTACTATTTATCAAAATGGAAGCCAATGAAAGCATAAGAAATTTTGTTTCCAGAATTAAAGATTTAAGTGATAAGGTGGGTGACATTGGTGAAAAAGTTTCTAGTAGCGATTTAGTAACTGTTTCTTTGAAGGGTTTAGTCCAAGACTATAAAGACTTTATTTCAGCACTCTCAGCTAGACAAACGCCTCCTACATTTGATGAATTGGTTGGGATTCTTCTTCAAGAGGAAGAGAGAATGAAGAATTTTGATTTAGATTCAAGTGGCTCAGATTTGGCGTTGATTGCAGGAGGAAAATGATCATACCCTGGGAAACCGTGGGACATGAATGGAGGCCGGTTTCAAGAAAAAAAGAAAGGTATGACACATCCTGATTCTTATGTTAAGAGAAATGTTGAATGTGATTATTGTGGAAAACCTAGACATCTTGCTAAAGATTGGTATAGAAGAAAGACACTTCAATTAATGATGGATTTAAAAATCTTAAATTGTTTATTTCTTAAGCTACATTGTCTGCTGAAACCACCAATGATGAGACTGATTGGTTCATAAATTCTGGTGCATCAACTCATATGACTTATAATAAACAATGGTATGATGAATATTATGAGAAAACTGATGGCACACACATTTACCTAGGAGATAACAGATCACTTAAGGTCCAAGGCTATGGAGTAATACGTGTGAACTTACCTTGTGGAAAATTGAGACAGATTCATAATGTGATGTATGTTCTTGGTATTAAAAATAATTTGATATATGTTTCAACTATCACTGATAATAATCTAAAAGTGGAATTTGGTATGTTGAGGTGTGCTGTGAAAGATGTCCAGAATCACTACAGGGTTGTTTCCAAAGGTACCGGGGTTGGAGGATTGTATAAATTGGATGTGACAATGAAGCATCATGTTACATTGACATCCACAACAATGTCAATAGAAGATTTATGACACCACAGGTATGGACACCTAAATTACAATGATTTGATGTTCTTACAACGAAAAACTATGGAAAAAGGTCTTCCTGCTATGAAGAGTGATCAGCTTCCATGTGAAACATGTGCACTAGGTAAACAACATAGAGAGGAGTTTCCTGTTCATACAGAGAAAAGAAAAACTGAAACTTGAATTAATTCATACTGATGTATGCGAACCAATGCAAACTAGGTCACCTGGTGGTGCTTCCTACTTTCTTATTTTTGTTGATGATACATTTAGATATACATTGTATTTGAGTACTTCAAATAATTCAAAACTATGACTAAAAAACAAACAAGAAAATGTATTGAAGTTCTCAGATCTGATCAGGGTGGTGAATATACATCAAGTGCATTTAAAAGTTATTGTAAATTTCATGGGATCCAACAAAAATTTACAGTAACTCATACACTTGAGCAAAATGTTGTTGCTGAGAGGTGGAAAAAAACACTGGTGGAGTGTTCTCGCAGTATGCTTCAAGGTAAAAACATTTATAATGGTTTTTAGGTAGAAGCCATTAACACTGTTGTTTATTTAAAGAATGGTAGTCCAACTAAGAAATTAGATTTCCAAACTCCTTTTGAGATTCTTTATGATTATAAATCTAATGTCATTCATTTCAGAGTATTTGGATCCACTTCCTTTGCACATATTCCAATGGATGAGAGAAGGAAACCTGATGCAAAGTCAATCAAGTGTGTTTTTATTGGGTATTGTACTGATAAAAAAAAACACAAATTGTTTGCAAGTAGAGATGTGATGTTTCATGAGAATGAAGATAAAGTTAATGCAGATGCTTGACATAATGATAGTGATAAACATGTCAAAATAGATGCAACGGTTAAACATGAATAGTGACAGGTACATGTACAGGTTCAAGAATGGAATGAAAGAAGTATGGACAGTTCAAGCAGTCTGGATACATCAAGTAGAGAGGAGTCACCACAGAGCAGGAGACGAGATGAAAGCAGTGAAGGACCAAGAAGGTCATCACGACAAGCTCAACCACCTATAAGGTATAGAAACTATGCATTGATGTCTCATGTCATGAATGTTGTAGAGCGTGTAAACTATGATCAAGCTAAAGAACATGAAGTATGGAGAAATGCTATGAATAATGAATATGATTCTCTTATGAAAAATCAAACATCGGAATAAGTTGAGCTTCTTAAAAACAAAGTCCCTATTGGAAGAAAATGGTTGTATAAATCTAAATTTAAAGAAGATGGTTGAATTGATAAATATAAGGCAAGATTAGTTGCAAAAGGATATTCAAAAAAGGAGGGAACTGATTATGAAGATACTTTTGTACCAGTAGCTAAAATGAATACAATTAGAGTATTGATTGCCTTATCTACAAAACATAATTGGAAGTTACATCAGTTAGATGTCAAATCTCTTTTTCTGAATGGTGATTTAAAAGAAGAGGTTTATTTGGTTCAACTTGAAAGGTTTGTCAAGCAGGGACACGAGCATCTAGTCTATAGGTTAAAGAAATCATTATATGGTTTGAAACAGGCACCGAGATCATGGTATGTAAAGATAGATACCTTCTTCTATCATAATGGATTTGTGAAAAGCAAGAACGATCCTTATCTATATGTTAAGAAAGATGAAGAATGAAATGTTGTCTTAATATATTTATATGTGGATGGTCTCATTATTACAGGGAGTGCATGTAAGTTAATTAAAGAGACTAAAATTCAGTTATCTCAAGAGTTTGAAATGAAAGACCTCAGTGAATTGCATTACTGTCTAGGACTTGAGGTTTGGAGAGAGTCTAGTAAAACATTGATCACTGAAAGTAAGTACACAAAAGAAATTCTTAAAAGGTTTAACATGAGTGAATGTAAAGCTATGTCAACTCCATTAGAACACAATGCAAAGTTGTACAATGAAGATGGATCTAAAAAGGTAGATGGTACGTTATATCGCAGTTGGTGGGAAGTCTAAACTACCTCACCACTACAAGGCCACACATTGCATACTCAGTCAACATCCTTAGTCAGTTCATGGCTAAGCCTTCAAAGAGTCACTGGAAAACTACAAAGAATGTTCTTCAATATATGAAAGGAACTGTTAATTTTGGTGTTATGTATACTAATGATTCTGATGTTGAGTTGACAAGCTACATTGATTCAGATTGGGCCGCAAATCCTGATGATAGAAAATCAACTTCAGGATATACATTCAACATAGGTACAAGAGTCGTGTCATGGAGAAGTAAGAAACAACCAACCATTTCTTTATCATCAACATAAGTTGAGTACAAATCTCTATGCAATGCTACTTGTGAAGTTGTTTGGTTAAGAAGAATTCTTGAAGATATTGGCAATAAAAAAATGGGGCCAACTATTCTCAAATGTGACAATCAAAGTTCTATTAAATTTGCACAAAACCCAATTTATCATGCCAGAACCAAACATATTGAAATTCAACATAATTTTGTAAGAGAAAAGATACATTCAAAGGAAATTGATTTGATCTATTGTAACACCACTGATAATGTGGCTGGGCTGAGATCTTTACCAAGCCTCTTGGAAAGATGAACTTTTAAAAATGTAGGAAATAATTAGGAGTGATAGAAAATCCATTTCTTCATTAAAGGGGGATATTGGAAGAATAATGAAGATACGTCTAAAATGAATTAAAATTAGAATATTGTTTTAGAGGTGGTTTTATTATTACATAGATTGGGTTTGAGATACACTTAGATAGGAGTGTGATCAACGTATAAATGTAATCGATTTATTTTCATAATTCAAGTTGTGTGAGCTCTGTGTCACTTGTGTGAGGTTGATGTTAAGTTTTTTATAAATGTTGGAGAGAATATGGTCTTAGAACCTTAATATATAGAAAATGTTGACTTTAAATCACGATTTTATGAAATATATGGTCTAGAAACAAAACCTAAATATATAGAAAATGTTGACTTTAAATTACAATTTTCTGAAATATATGGTCTAGAAGGAGGTAATGATCTAAAACCCCAAATAAGTATTTCATAAATTGTTCATGGATTTGTTCAGTTTAGTGATAAATGCCACATATTATCACACAATTTTTATGTGTCAAATTGCATTTCATGAACAAAACATTAAATATGGACTCATTCGAAATAAATTCATTAGAAAACTTTCTCAGCCAGATAGATAACTAGAAGCACATTGATTTGAGTTTGTATAACAATACTTTCATATCTGAAAATTTGCACATGAGCGTTGTGTCCTTCTCGAAAAATCGTGTGCATTAAAAGAGAAATAGTAAGACAACAGATTTCATTGGAGGAAATGAAAAGGAAATCTGATTAGAGGAAAGGTTCTTGAAAATATTCCATGTTTTTATGGTTTTCATTGCAGGTTTTCTTATATAGAGTTGTGAAACTGAGAATGCGCTAGAAAAGTCTTAAAGATGGTAAAATGAGATTTTTTTATACAAATTACAGGATATTTGGGAAACTTTGAAGGCTAACTAGGTTCTTCTACTCATTATTGTTGGAAACTGGTGACAAAAAATTCTTCCATGATTAGGATTTAGGATCCTATAATCCAGCATTGGTTGTAACCAATAAGACCAAGTTAGAATATGGATGAGATTGCATTTAATAATTAGTTTTATGAGTAAATGTATATAAATTTATGTAAGTCTATAGAGGCAGACATGGAGTGTGAGTAAGTTAATGTAATCTCCATGATCTAAATAACAAGACAATCGATACCTCTGCTTGGTGGACATAGATCAACGTATGGGTACTTGGTGGACATAGATCAACGTATGGGTGAACCACGTGAAATCTCTATGTTTCTTATCTGAGTGTTTATTGATTATCATGTGATATTTTCATTTCTACATTAACGAATACAACAATTGGTATCAGAGGCGAGTTGGAAGTCGAGGTAGAAGCCATTAAAAATGAGAAAAACTCATAGGGTCTCGGGCAGTGTTGTCTTTTGCAATGGAGCGTCGACTTTTACATCAACGCTTGGCTGCCATTGCAAAGGGAACATCAGTGCTGGGAAACAGGTCTAGGGGGAGCGCAGATCAAAAATAGCGTAGGAATCTTAGAGGGAGCGTCGATCGTAAATCAACGCTTAGCTTACCTACCAAAGGGAGCGCCGATCTAGGTAGTGGACTTACCAAAATTTCTTAATTTTACTTCGGCGCTCGTCTATATACTCCAAAGCAGCGTCGACCTCCTTTATAAAACACTCGTATGATTATTCCTTTAGAAAAATTAAAGGTATGGTTTTATATGAAAGTGGAAAGGTTTTATTATATTTTGGAATTAAATATAATATGTAAAGGTGGAGGAGTGTTTTTTAATGAGGGTTTTTTAATTAAAAAAAAATGTCAAGTCATGTGATTCGATATGTTTTAATTTTTTTTTTGGATATGTTTTAAAGTTTTTTTTTTTTTGAGTGAAAAAATTTAACCTATAAAGTAAATTAAAAAGGTGAGGTTAGTAAAAAATGTTTTTATTAAACTCTTTTATTAAACCTTGTAAAATTTATACCATCATTTTTCCATATATTTTTTGAAAGGGCCTTGGTTATTATAAACACTCGTGTTTTTGGGAATGTTATCTCTAATGGAAAAGTTGCAATGGAAAAATTGAGAAGTTCAATGGCAAGAACAATTTCGAGATTTGGAAGGTTAAGATGCACAATTTGCTCATGCAACAAGGCATGGCGAAGGCTCTTTTGGGAAAATCAAAGCAACCCGTGACCATAAGAGATGTTGACTGGAATGAGATGGATGCGAGAGCATGGAGTTCCATATGCCTGTGTTTTGATGACAATGTTATGTTCAATATTGCCTCGGAGAAGACAACAACCGGTTTGTGGACGAAGCTAGAAAGGATGTACATGACGAAATCCTTGATGAACATGATCTTCATGAAAATAAAATTATACAGTTTGTGCATGAAGTAAGGTACAACGATAGCTGATCATTTAAATACTTTTAATAATCTCTTAGTTCAGTTGACTAGCATGGGAGTGAAATTCGAATCTGAAGATAAGGAGATTACATTATTATGCTATTTTCCCGCATCATGGGATCACTTTGTTACCTCTATTAGTTTTAGTTCAATAGAAAGTATTGAGTTTGATGATATTGTTGGAGCTTTATTGTCTGAGGAAACAAGGAAGAAATCCAATTTAGAAATCTCTACATGTGAGGCAATGGTGATCAGAGGAAGAACTAAAGAAACAGGACACGGTCAAAGTCAAAGGGCATAAAGAGAAAGATTAAGTGATGGTTTTGTGGCAAATCTGGACATCTGAAGAAGGATTGTTGGAAATGACAACAAGCCTCCAAAGAAGACCCTTCAAAGGAGACGAAGGAAGTAAATGCAACCAAAACAGGTTCAACAACATGTTTAGGTATGATTGATGAAATTTTATCAATTAGTATTGGTTCACCTCATGATCAACAATGGTTATTAGATTTTGGTGCTTCAAACCACATTTGTCTTAATAGACATTAGTTTATTACTTATCAGTCTATAGATGATGGAATAGTTTACATGGAAAATGATATATCGTGTAAAGTTGTGGGAATTGTTAGCATTCGAATTAAAATGTTTGATGGAACTGTTAAAATATTAACTAATATAAGACATATACCTGAGATTAAGAATAACCTAATCTCTTTTGGAGTCTTAGGCATAGGAGGTTACAAGAGTATTGTTCAAGTTGGAGTTATGAAAGTCTACAAAGGAATTCTACTAGTTATGAAAGCGAAAACGGTTGTTAACTTGTTCTTGTTAGAAGGAAGAACTAAGTCAGACGACAATGATATCTGAGAATGACAGTGATTATGTTCGACTCTGGCATCAACGGTTGGGCCATATGAGCGAACAAGGATTGAATGTATTATCTGATCGAAAATTGCTTCCTAGTCTAAAGTCTTTAAAGTTAGATTTCTGCAAGCATTATGTTTATGGAAAACACAACGGGCAGAAATTTAAAACTGGAAGACACACCAGTGAAAGAATCCTAGACTATATCTATTATGATGTTTGGGGGCCATCCCCTACTATTTTGTATGGAGGATTATCATATTTTGTAACTTTTATAGATGATTTCTTTAGGAAGGTGTGGATCTATATGTTGAAAATAAGCGTTGATGTATTTAATGTTTTCAAGTAGTTTAGAGCTTTAGTGGAAAAGAGCACTAGTAGATCCATTAAATGTTTAAGAATTGATAATGGTCGTGAATCTACATCAATGGAATTTAAAAACTATTGCAAAGAATTTGGGATCGATAGGCATAAAACCACTGTCTATACTCCTCAACAAAACTGAGTTGTTGAATGCATGGACAAGACTCTTCTAGAGAGAGCAAGGAGTATGTTGAGTAATGCCAACTTGCAACAAGAGTTGTGGGCAAAAGTAGTAACTAAAACTTGTTATCTAGTGAATCGATCACCATCAATAACAATAGAGTGGAATATTCCTGAAGAGGTATGGAAAGGTCATTCTTGTAATTTTTTTAATCTTAAAGTTTTTGGTTGTGAAGCCTATGCTCTAATTCGTAAACATCAACGTTATAAATTAGATCCAAAATAAAAATGGCTTATCTTTGTTGGATACGGTGATGGTATTAAGGGGTACAGGTTGTGGGATCCTACTTCCCACAAGATCACCATTAATAGAGATGTAATATTTGATGAATCATATCTCATCAAATCAAATGCGGATGTTCAAATGAAACAGGGAGAAGCACCAAAGTATCAACAAATTCAATTTGAAACTAATGAAAGTGAACATGAACAAGTTTCAGAAGATGTTCATGAAGAGTCTCCTGCAATAGAGGAAGACATGGTTGATGATTCAAGTCAACAGATTGTGGATGAGCCACAAACTTCCCTAAGGAGGTCTACACAGGTGAGAAATCCTCCAAGACGGGTATGATGATTTTGTTTCATCAGTTTCTTTAAGTACTAATGATGATGAACCTTCGTGCTATTAGGAAGCTATGAAGGGTTCTAGAAATGATAAATGGAAATAAGCGATGCAGGATGAAATGAAGGCATTAGAGAGGGATGCTACATGGGACCTGGTAGAAATTCCAAGAGACAAAAAAACTGTAGGTTGCAAGTGGGTCTATAAGATGAAGAAGAGTGTTGATGATAAGGTGGAAAGGTACAAAGCAAGTTTGGTTGTGAAAGGGTATTCTTAGAAAGAAGATATTGACTTTCATGAGATTTTTTCACTAGTTGTTAAGTCTGTTTCAATTCGAATTGTGCTAGCATTAGTTACGTCACTTGATTTGGAGTTGGAGAAGCTAGATGTTAAGACTACTTTCTTACATGGAGATTTGGATGAGGAAATTTACATGGAACAACCTAAAGTGTTCGTTCATAATCGCAACATGAAATTTGTTTGCAAGATCAAGAAATCATTGTATGGTGTGAGGCAGTCGCCTAGAAAATGGTACAAGAAATTTGACTCTTTCATGGTGAACGAGAATTATACAAGGAGTGAGTATTATCATTGTGTCTACTTTAAGAAATTGAATAATGGCATATTCATTATATTAGTATTGTATGTTGATGATACAGTTTTAGCAAGAAAAAGAATAATTGAGATCAATAGGTTAAAGGCTTAGATGGCTAGGACGTTCGATATGAATAATCTAGGAGCAACAACACAGATTTTGGGCATCGAGATATTCAGAGATAGGAGGAATGGTAATCTTTGGTTGTCACAACAAAGGTATGTTGAGAACATAATTTTGAGGTTTGAACGATGTGAAACGAGTATCAATCCCTTTGGCTCCCCCTTTTAATCTTTCTTCATGTTTATGTCCTAGTACAAAAGAATTAAAATAATACATGTCTCGAATACCATATGCTAATGCAGTAGGAAGTCTAATGTATGTGATGGTTAGTACAAGGAAAGACATTTCAGATGCAGTTGGGGTTGTGAGAAGGCATATGGAAAATCCAGGTAAAGAGCATTAGGCAACAATGAAATGGGTTCTTCGGTATCTAAGGGGCACAAGCGATTATTGTATCACCTATAATAGTGGTTGTGAATGAGTCAGTGGATATGTTGATTCTGATTTTGCAGGTGATTTGGACAAGAGAAAGCCAACTTCAAGGTATGTGTTTACACTTGCAGGTGGAGCTATTAGTTGGATGTCAAAGCTATAAGACATTGTTTATTTATCCACTACAGAAGCATATAGATGCTTCACATGCTTGCAAAGAGGGAGTTTGGTTGAAAGGTTTGTTTGGTGAGTTTGGAAGGATCCAAGACAAATTAAAGTTACTTTGTGATAGTCAAAATGCTATTCACTTGGATAAGAATTTAGCCTATCATAGTAAAACAAAACATATATCTATAAAGTACTATTTTGTAAGACAGGTCATTGATGAATGTGGAGTTTCTCTTGAGAAAGTGCATACAAAAGAGAACTGCATAGACATGTTCAAAAAACCAGTACTCTTAGAGAAGCTACGATGGTGCTTGGCTTCTCTTGGCTTGCAAAAAAGGTGGTGAACAAAAGGAAGGACAAAGGTAGTTAAATGTTGTCAAGGTGGAGATTGTTGAAAACTCGTGACAACGAATTCTTCCATGATTAGGATTTAAAATCTTATAATCCAGTGTTAGTTGTAACCAATAACACCAAGTTAGAATATGGATGAGATTGCATTTAATAATCAGTTTTCTGAATAAATGTATATAAATTTATGTAAGCCCATAGAGACAGACAAGGAGAGTGAGTGTGCTGTTGTAATCTCCATGATCTGAATAATAAGACAACCCATACCTCTACTTGGTAAACTGAAATGTGTTTCTTATCTACATTTTTATTGATTATCATGTGATATTTGTTTTTCCGCATTAACGAATACAACAATTACAATCTGCCCCAACAACCTATATAAAATGAAAAGACTAAGATCAACGTCCAAGCATTCAGATTACAGATTTTCTAACTATTAATCGATTCATGTTGCAAAGGATGTCAGGTAACATCAACGAAGATGCCACAATGATATTTAAATTTGCAAACGCTCTCAAATACCATCAATGAAGATGCATCAACGGGAAAAGTTTATGAAATTAATATCGTTATGTTTTCCTGGCACTTGTAGCGATGTGCCAAATATCACCGCTTTACTAGTTTGATGGCACCAACATACGGAATAAGTAGTTGTACAGATTAATGAATGATGAAAAATTATCATACTTATCATGAACATTGCATTGCACATGTTTTATGTTCGACTTCAATGCTCGACATGCATAGATGAGTTTCAATATCTATGCTTTAGTGTCTCCCTCTCTAAACTTTTCTAAAGACTTTCTTACAATTAATTCACATTAATCGTTCTATATAGCAAGTTTATTTAAATTTTAGTTATTTTGAGGTTTGACACGAGACTAGAAAAGAGGAAATTGGATGAGTAAGAAAGTTATTTTTCCTTGATTATGTTTGTGTTCTTGCATATATGACTTGTCTCTGGTGAATCTTATCTTCAACAATGTTCACTATAGTTTTTTAAATCCCATAACGAGTAGCTCAACAAAACATAAAGCTTGTGTATATTTCTAATTTATGTCATTATTTTCTTAGTATATATAAAAGTTATTTTTAATTTTAACAAATAGGAAGGTCTCTCGAGATGGAGCTTTCTCAAGCCTATGATATCGATCTAGTGGAATACACTGAGGATCGTCTTCTAGGTGTCAACATTTGGAGCTTGCCAAGTGGGTGTCAAGCCTATGATATCGATCTAGTGGAATACACTGAGGATCGTCTTCTAGGTGTCAACATTTGGAGATTTCCAAGTGGGTGTGGGACTTCAAATATTCTATAATGGGTGTGGGATGTTGTGATTGATATGCAATTTCCAGGCTAGATACAGATACATTGGGAGTTGAGCATGGTCTTAAAAGGTGGGATAAGTGGCTTGTTTCCTCTTATGGGTCATGAACATATCCTCAAGAGTGGGGTTTATTTTTAGTTGATTCTGGACCCTTCCCATGAGGAGGTTATGATAGATTTGTTTTCTATTCCGAAGGATAGAGTTAGTAGGGAGAAGGATATAGTTAGTAGGGAGTTTAGGGGATTGGTTGAGGATTTCATTGGTAGGGATCTTGGATTTCCTTAGCTGTGTGGAGATCTAGTCAACAAGGTGTTTTATAATCCATTAGTTTAAGGTATCTCTTTTATGCATATATTATTGAGCTTTGTTGAAGGGTGTTTTCAGGTCAATCTTGGGTTAGTTCCAAAGCATCAAAGGAAGTGTATTAAGAAGAACGTGTTTCTAGGTGAGGAGGTAAAAATGAATGAAGTGGTAGCAATGTGAAATTCGACATTAGTCAAATTATTTCTGGGCAAAAGATTTAGTAGGAAAGTTCTAAGGGCATGGATTGATGCAAATTGGAAGGGAATTTATTTTTCCAATTCATCTTCATAGGATTCAAACACTTTGTTGTTGAAGACTTATAGTTCCGTCTTTCACGAAAGGAAAGGTATGACTTGGTATCAATCTGGGTTAATTTACCAAGATTACCACAATGTTTTTGGTGCCATTATGTACTCAAATATGTCAAGAATGCTCTTGGGGTTTTCTTGGATGTAGATGTGTCTTTCATGGAAATGGGTTTGATGTGTGTGGCACATATTCTAGTGTGATTGGATTTGTAGTATGGTTTAGTAGATTCCCTTGAGCTTCATAAGGGGTCCTGCAAACATGGACATATTGTTATGGATTGTTGCATCCCTTCTAAGGTTTTGGTTTATTCGAAGAATAATGGGTCACATCCCTTTTTGGTGGCTGGGAGATCCTAGTGCTAATCTGGAAGCTGACATGCATGTGGTATCTAGTCCTAAATTTTGCAAGACACAAAGAGTGATGTTGGAATTAGGACTCAATTTCTAGGTCGAGTTGGGACTTCAAGAGATACGGGGTTTAAATCAGAATGATGTCGATGTTTCACTTCCTCTTCGGGTGGGTCTAAGTCCTTACAAAATGTTGTTTATGAACATTTGTCCATTTCACCTTGTGCACTAGTCTTGTCAAGTAAGTTATTGAAAATTCTTCTCCCTTATCATTTTAATCTTTCCCCTAACCAAGACTGTTTCACTACATCTTGGTCATTGATTAGGAATGGTATATGCTTTATGGGTTCTATGTCCAAAAATATTCTCTTATGGTTGTCATACCTTTGGAGTACTCCCATGGAAGAGGATAATTACACTCATCGACTAAGAAGGTTCTACATCTCTAGTAGAGATAATTACTCGTCTTTTGATGAAGTGGCGATAAAGTGTAATTTGAGTTTTAAGAAGGGAAGGTGGGACGTGAGGTATTGGCCTATTAGTGCTAGATAGCTTGTGTAATGTCCTTAATCTAGAACCCTTTGTAATTGTACGTATAGGCTAGAGATCTGTTGGAAAAAAATGTAAATCAAATAAAAATTTAGGCCCTTTATCGGTTGGAATTAACTTTTGATGTTGTGTACATCATAGTAGTGCATGTTGATGTGTTATCAAATATAAGGTGTACACATTCCATTTTATGTGCTGCACAAACGTGGGTAAGTGTACACATTGTGTTTTGTTGCACGCACTTGGGTTAGCGCCCAAGAAAGAATGGATATGTATGGAGGCTAGAGCCTCTATGATTAGGAGGCTCATGAGCCTAGACACAGATAGGCAAGCATTCATATTCATGTAATTATAATCATGATTGTTAATATAATATTGCATTGTTTCATGTTGGCTGACTCAGATGCAAAGATATGTGGGCCCTACTCCACCGGAAAAGGTAGAAGGGGGAGAGACTTAAGTCTTAAGGAATATTTTATAATATTTTTGGAAAAGTGTAAATTTTTGGATATGTTTTAATTCTAAGTTCCCTAGGGTAGGGAATGAATCACAAAGTATCTCAAAGCTACTTATGAAGGTGAAAAGTGTCAATTGGAAGACATACAATATATATTGTTAATCTTAGTGCATTTTTGGAATTATGGGTTTATCGGAGGAGAATGGTGATTTTGAGGATTCATGTGGCAAGATCTAATGGGTAGAGGGGGGTCAGAATGTATGGAAAATCCTATTATTACCTTATCGACATAGAGAATATGGTAATGAGTGGTGGGATTGAGCTTAAGTTACTATCGAGGAGGCAAGATGATAGACTGTGAGTAGTCTCCTTGGGTATGAGACCAAATGTTCTGAAGTGGTTGTCAAACCCATGATCATACTCTTTGGGTGATAGTTTTTTAGATAATTTTTGCCTGTTGTGATGAGAATTACTCACAAGGTCTAAAGAATTCCTATCCATTGTTGGTAACCCTCAGAAGGGAAGTGGGGAAATCAAGGGACTATTGAGCAGAGAAGGGGAAAAATTCCTTGGGAGTGATAGGTGTGTGGGAAATGAGTAAATGTGGGTTTGTTGGAACAAAAAGGACCATGGAGTGAGCGATTTTGTTGTGTTCCAGACCATATCTTGTCACTAGCAACTTTTTTTTCGGGGGCAGAGTTTGATCCCCAGCTCAGGGGTGACCTATTGTTGAAATATTATGAGCAAAAGAGTCTATGGTTGGGAGGAATGTCTGATTCAAAGTTGTAGTTGGTGTCTTTCATAAAAGATAAGTGTTATTTATGTGTTTGTCTTGTTTACTGTGTGCTTGTTTGTCTATTCTTGGTATGGATTAACTCTTATATGTAGTCACATATAAGCAATTGTTGTTATTTTGTTTAATGATGCTTGCAACTATAAGTATGATGCTTAAAACCTATATTGGTAATTATGCATGAGTATATCAATTGATATTAACCTTTCTTGCTAAGTTAATCTCGTGACTTTGGTTATGACTCTTCAAAGAGGATTTGGTAGCTAGTTTTGTAGGAGAGTAACATGTGTGCACATGAGGCCACAATTAGTGTGTTCATTTTACAAGACAGACCATGCACACAATGAAACCAGAAGGGACACATGAAACCTAGATGGATGTGTGTGAAATATCTTGAGTGATCAGTATGCTATTGTGCACAATTAGTTTGTGATCAACACTTTTATAGTAGCATGGCCCAATAGTATGTTGGGGTTGTTACAATTTGGTATTAAAGAAGTTTTGGTTTAGATTGTGTGGTGTGTCCCATATTGGAAGGATGGGGGTGTTAAGGTTTAGTATTAGAGATATTGTTTCAACACTTAATTGACATGGGCCAAGATCCCACAAGAAGTTACAAAGCCTTTGTTCACCACTCAACTTGTATGGGATAGATATTAACATAAATTGGTGTGTGCGCTTAGAATTGGTGTCACGCAGTGCAGAGTTAAGTTGCGTGGAAAACAATTGGTGCATAAGGAAAATTATGATGTGCATAAGGAAAATTTTGCATAGTGTATGCACTTGAGTTTGTGATGTTAAAATCATCCATGAAATCGAGAGATAGGATTCTTACAAAATGGTCGATAGTTTCCATGTAGTTGTTGCATGAAATCACTGAACAAATCTTAATTGCCTAAACATTTTGCTGAATTTGCATTATTAGAGCAGGGAAATATCAACAGAGGAAGTTGAAGCATGCGATATGCACATATGGCTTACAGTCCTAATGATGATGAATATGGGGACTTGTATATCGGGTTCAGTATTGATGGTATAAAATCCAAGAAGGAGCACATAAATTTGGTAAAAACCATAAAGGAATTAAAGAAAAATGTCCAAATATATAAGGATGATAAGGATAATCTTATTAAAGCCAAGGAGGAGTAAGATGACTTCAAAGTTAAGTTGATGAAAATATGGGACAAAATAGAAAAAAAAATAGATAAGGATATAGAGTCAATAAGATCAAGAAGTCATAGTTTTCATGATGAGAAAAGAAGATAAGAAATAAGTGTTGGTAGGCATCGTCCTCACTCACAAAATCATTCTTTCAGGAAACTGTGCAGTAGCCCAAGTCTGTCTCCTATTAGAAAGCATAAGATAAGGATTAGGGTGGAGGAGTTACGAGAAGAAATGGATAATATCAAGCCTCCTACCTTTGAATATGACAAAAAGAAGGATGAATATGTGGAGACTTGGTTTTTGGGTATGAGGAAGTACTTACAACTACATAACTACTCTATGCAGCAAGAAGGGAGAATTTCCATCTATCAACTAAAAGTAAAATCATGAATGTGGTGAGATCAACTTGTGCAGGTGCAACGCATTGATGAGAAGAAGGTTACTTGGAGGAATTTTAAGGGATACTTTGAAAGGAAATACTTAACCAAGATCTACTATGACAAGAAAATGAAGGATTTCTTTGAGGTCAATCTTGAAAGTATGACAATAGAACAATATGAAAGATGATTCTTGGAGTCGTTGCAATATTTCGCATTCATTAAGGATGGGCGAGTTAAAATTTAGAGGTATTTGAGTGGATTTCTTAGATATATCAGTGAAAATATACAATATGATGACCCTAAGATGTTAGAAACAACCATAAGGAACATTAGGTTTCTTTATGAGAAACAAAAGGGGAAATAGATTTTCCAAAAGGCTTGGGAAGAAAAGATGAAAAGTGAGGTGGAAAAGAGGAAGAAGCAAGCTAAGCCACCATTTTTCAGAAATACTATGCAAGGAAATACGACTTTCTAGGAGCCACGAATGTCTGAAACAATGTGATAAAAGTCATGGAAACAACATATGCAGTGTTGGTGGCGAAAATCATGTGCGTAGAGATTTCCCTTAAAAGGTGATAAAAATAGGACAGAGCACAATGTTCAACAAGTTGCGACAGTGGAGGATATGGGTAGAAATGTGCCAAATATTTATGTCGCACTAGATAACAAGTAGATTGAGTTTCAGTCGCACATGATTGAAATGGAAGGTAATATTAGTGACCAACTCGTTGTTATTTTAATTGATTCCAAAGCTATTCATAGTTATCTAGATCCTAAAATTGTGGAAAGATTCCATTTTCCAAGAAGAAATCTTGGAAAGACTTGGTTGTTTCAGTTAGATATAGGAGAAAAAAGGAAAATTAATGATATGTTTAAGGTATGTCCAATGGAGATGAATGGATTACGCACAAAGGATGATTTCAATATTATAACTTTGGTCTCGTATGATTTCTTCATTGGTATGGATTGGTTTGATGAGCACGATGTTGTCCTGGATTGTTACAATAAGTAATTCACTTGTTTGGCTGAAGAAGGAAACTTGATATTAGTTCAAGGAATTTCAAGAGTTGTGACTATCAGAGAAGTTTCAATGTTGGATTTGAAGAAACGTTACAGGATGGGATTATAAGTATTTGCGACACACATGGAAGAGGCACATAAGGATAAAGTGCCAAGTGTGGAAGAATACATGGTGATGAAAGAATGTGAGGATATCTTTAAAGAGATATCGATATTTCCTCCAAAAATATATATTGACTTCTCTGTAAATATGGTTCCAGGAGGAACACTTGTATCTAAGACGCCTTATAAGATAAGTATGCCAGAGTTGAAGGAGTTGTAGATGCAATTTGAAGAGCTTATAAAGAAGGGGTATATATGCCCAAGAGGGTCACCTTGGGGTGTGAAATTTGTTTTCGTAAAGAAGAAGGATAGTACACTAAGAATAGTGGCTCATTACCCCTTAATTGGGGCATATTACATTAATAATGTTATTTTATTTATGACGGATTTAGTCCATTAGTTGTAATTATACCTCCTAGTCTCCTATATATACCAAGAAGACATTTTTCATTTGGAATCATATTCTATTTGAACATTTATGTGGACATAAGGAGGTTTCCTCCTCGAAGAGGCTTATTATCTGAATTTCTCTCTTTTTTAAGGCGTTGAGTACTTATTCTGAGGTTTTTCTATGCTATATTGATATTTGGTTCCTAACATCCTTGTAAGTTATAAACCATTGAAGAAACAAGCTACAAAATTTGGTCCAGGGATCCCACCCTCAAACCTCTCATAGGGTGGCCTATGTTTCCCCTCTTTTGCATCCCTTGGAATAAATAAATTTTTCTCCCTCATCGGGAATCATTGCCTTGTTGTTTCCTTTCCATTTATAATGAATGCATAAACATGGAAACATCACTACCTCTAAAATATAGAAGACGGTGGGGAAACAACTTTGCTTAAAAATAATAGGACTATAGGGAACTCATACTAAGGGGTGCAAAGAAACTCACACACATAGAAATGTGTGTCCTTTCTTAGAAAATTGTATGTGCTCCTAACCCTAGAACCTTGCTGCTCACCAAACCAACACACACACTCGCTAACTAGGATTTTTTAGAAATACACAAATGTTTCTATGTTGATCGTGCATTTTCTTAGGTATGCATGCGCATGTTCCTGAGCCTATAGCCTTCAATTAATTTTCATATTTATTAAGGTCAAATACAATGTCCAAGTTCAATCATATGCATATATACTATGAATAACTAGTTTTGTGGGAGACCCTTGAGTCATGATAAGCACCGCCACAGTTTGGTAGCTAGAGCACTTGGGCAGTGATATAGGATGGCATGTAGCATCCTGGTAATCTATAAACCATTGAAGAAAAAATCTACAAATTTTGGTCGTGGTATCCCACCCTCGAACCTTGGATAGGGTACCTTGCCACTCTTATGCACCCGTTGGCATAAGGAGAAACATGCAAGCATGATTTTGAAGACCCTAAGACACATATTCCTCTCAGGTTGGTGGAATTTATTTTTCCAATTCATATTCATAGGATTCAAACACTTTGTTGTTGAAAAATTATAGTCCCGTCTTTCACGACAGGAAAGGTACGACTTGGTATCAATCTGGGTTAATTTACCAAGATTACCACCATGTTTTTGGTGCCATTATGTACTCAAATATGTAAAGAATCCTCTTGGGGTTTTTCTGGATGTATATGTGTCTTTCATGGAAATGGGTTTGATGTGTGTGGCACATATTCTAGTGTGATTGGATTTGTAGGATGGTTTACTAGATTCCCTTGAGCTTCATAAGTGGTCCTGCAAACATGGACATATTGTTATGGATTGATGCATCCCTTCCAAGGTTTTGGTTTATCCGAAGAATAATGGGTCACATCCCTTTTTGGTGGCTGGGAGATCCTAGTGTTAATCTGGAAGCTGACATGCATGTGGTATCTAGTCCTAAATTTTGCAAGACACAAAGAGTGATGTTGGAATTAGGACTCAATTTCTAGGTTGCGTTGGGACTTCAAGAGCTACAGGGTTTAAATTAGAATGATGTCGATGTGTCACTTCCTCTTTGGGTGGGTCTAAGTCCTTACAAAATGTTGTTGATGAACATTTGTCAGTTTCACCTTGTGAACTAGTCTTGTCAGGTAAGTTATTGAAAATTCTTCTCCCTTATCCTTTTAATCTTTCCCCTAACCAAGACTGTTTCACTACATCTTGGTCATTGATTGGGAATGATATATGATTTATGGGTTCTATGTCCAAAAATATTCTCTTATGGTTGACATACCTTTGGAGAACTCCCATGGTAGAGGATAATTACACTCATTGACTAAGAAGGTTCTACATATCTAGTAGGGATAATTACTCGTCCTTTGATGAAGTGGCGATAAAGTGTAATTTAAGTTTTAAGAAGGGAATGTGGGACCTGAGGTATTGGCCTATTAGTGCTAGATAGCTTGTGTAATTTCCTTAATCTAGAACCCTTTGTAATTGTACATATAGGCTAGAGACCTGTTGGAATCAAATCTAAATCAAATAAAAATTTAGGCCCTTTATCGGTTGGAGTTAACTTTTGATGTTGTGTACATCATAGTAGTGTCTGTTGATGCGTTATCAAATATAAGGTGTACACATTTTATGTGTTTCACAAACCTGGGTAAGTGTACACATTGTGTTTTTTTGCACACACTTGGGTTAGCGCCCAAGAAAGAATGGATATGTATGGAGGCTAAAGCCTCTATGATTATGAGGCTCGTGAACCTAGACACAGATAGGCGAGCGTTCATATTCATGTAATTATAATAATGATTATTAATATAATATTGCATTGTTTCATGTTGGCTGACTCAGATGCAAAGATATGTGGGCCCTACTCCACCGAAAAAGGTAAAAGGGGGAGAGACTTAAGTCTTAAGGAACATTTTATAATATTTCTGGAAAAGTGTAAAGTTTTGGATATGTTTTAATTCTAAGTTCCCTAGGGTAGGGAATGAATCACAAAGTATCTTAAAGCTACTTTTGAAGGTGAAAAGTGTCAGTTGGAAGACATACAATATATATTGTTAATCTTAGTTCATTTTTGGAATTATGGGTTTATCGGAGGAGAATGGTGATTTTGAGGATTCATGTGGCAAGCTCTCATGAGTAGAGGGGGGTTAGAATGTATGGAAAATCCTATTATTACCTTATCTACATAGAGAATATGGTGACGAGTGGTGGGATCGAGCTTAAGTTACTATCGAGGAGGCAAGATGATAGACTGTGAGTAGTCTCCTTGGGTATGAGACCAAATGTTGTGAAGTGGTTTCCAAACCCATGATCATACTCGTTGGGTGATAGTTTTATAGATAATTTTTCCCTGGTGTGATGAGAATTACTCACAAGGTCTAAAGAATTCTTATCCATTGTTGGTAACCCTCAGAAGGGAAGTGGGGAAATCAAGGGACTATTGAGCAGAGAAGGGGAAAAATTCCTTGGGAGTGATAGGTGTGTGGGAAATGAGTAAATGTGGGTTTGTTGGAGAAACAAGCACCATGGAGTGAGCGATTTTGTTGTGTTCTAGACCATATCTTGTCACTAGCAACTTTTGTTTCGGTGGCAGAGTTTGATCCCCAGCTCAGGGGTGACCTATTGTTGAAATATTATGAGCAAAAGAGTCTATGGTTGGGAGGAATGTCTGATTCAAAGTTGTAGTTGGTGTCTTTCATAAAAGATAAGTGTTATTTATGTGTTTGTCTTGTTTACTGTGTGCTTGTTTGTTTATTCTTGGTATGGATTAACTCTTATATGTAGTCATATATAAGCAATTGTTGTTATTTTGTTTAATGATGCTTGCAACTGTAAGTATGATGCTTACAACCTATATTGGTAATTATGCATGAGTATATCTATTGATATTAACCTTTCTTGCTAAGTTAATCTTGTGACTTTGGTTATGACTCTTCAAAGAGGATTTGGTAGCTAGTTTTGTAGGAGAGTAACATGTGTGCACATGAGGCGAAAATTAACGTGTTCGTTTTATGAGACAGACCATGTGCACAATGAAACCAAAAGGGACACATGAAAACTAGATGGATGTGTGTGAAATATGTTGATTGATCAGTATGATATTGTGCACAATTAGTTTGTGATCAACACTTTTATAGTAGCATGGCCCAGTGGTATGTTGGGGTTGTTACAATTTGGTATTAGAGAAGTTTTGGTTTAGATTGTGTGGTGTGTCCCATATTGGAAGGATGGGGGTGTTAAGGTTTAGTATTAGAGCTACTGTTTCAACACTTAACTGACATGGGCCAAGATCCCACAAGAAGTTGCAAAGCCTTTGTTCACCACTCGACTTGTATGGGATAGATATTAACATAAATTGGTGTGTGCACTAAGAATTGGTGTCACGCAGTGCAGAGTTAAATTGCGTGGAAAACAATTGGTGCGTGGTAAAAAAGTTATGATGTGCATAAGGAAAATTTTGCATAGTGTATGCACTTGAGTTTGTGATGTTAAAATCATCCATGAAATCGAGAGATAGGATTCTTACAAAATGGTGTATAGTTTCCATGTAGTTGTTGCATGAAATCACCAAACAAATCTTAATTGCCTAAACATTTTGCAGAATTTACATAATTAGTGTGCAGGGAAAAATCAACAGAGGAAGTTGAAGCATGGGATATGCACATATGGCTTACAGTCCTAATGATGATGAATATGGGGACTTGTATATTGGGTTCGTTATTGATGGTATAAAATCCAAGAAGGACCACATAAATTTGGTAAAAACCTTAAAGGAATTAAAGAAAAATGTCCAAATATATAAGGATGATAAGGATAATCTTATTAAAGCCAAGGAGGAGTAAGATGACGTCAAAGTTAAGTTGATGCAAATATTGGAAAAAATAGAAAAGAAAATAGATAAGGATATAGAGTCAATAAGATCAAGAAGTCATAGTTTTCATGATGAGAAAAGAAGATAAGAAATAAGTGTTGGTAGGCATCGACGTCACTCACAAAATCATTCTTTCAGGAAACTGTGCAGTAGCTCAAGTCCGTCTCCTATTAGAAAGCATAACTGAAGGACTAGGGTGGAGGAGTTACGAGAAGAAATGGATAATATCAAGCCTCCTACCTTTGAATATGACAACAAGAAGGATGAATATGTGGAGACTTGGTTGTTGGGTATGAGGAAGTACTTACAACTACATAACTACTCTATGCAGTAAGAAGGGAGAATTTCCATCTATCAACTAAAAGTAAAATCATGAATGTGGTGAGATCAACTTGTGTAGGTGGAACGCATTGATGAGAAGAAGGTTACTTGGAGATATTTTAAGGGATACTTTGAAAGGAAATACTTAACCAAGATCTACTATGACAAGAAAATGAAGGATTTCTTTGAGGTCAATCTTGAAAGTATGACAATAGAACAATACGAAAGATGATTCTTGGATTCGTTGCAATATTTCGCATTCATTAAGGATGGGCGAGTTAAAATTTAGATGTACTTGAGTGGATTTATTAGATATATCAGTGAAAATATACAATATGATGACCCTAAGATGTTAGAAAAAACCATAAGGAACATTAAGTTTCTTTATGAGAAACAAAAGGGGAAATAGATTTTCCAAAAGGCTTGGGAAGAAAAGATGAAAAGTGAGGTGGAAAAGAGGAAGAAGCAGGCTAAGCCACCATTATTCAGAAATACTATGCAAGGAAATACGACTTTCCAGGAGCCACGAATGTCAGAAACAGTGTGATAAAAGTCATGGAAACAACATATGCAGTGTCAGTGGCGAAAATCATGTGGATAGAGATTTCCCTCAAAAGGTGATAAAAATAGGATAGAGCACAATGTTCAACAAGTTGCGACATTGGAGGATATGGATAGAAATGTGCCAAATATTTATGTCGCACTAGATAACAAGCAGATTGAGTTTCAGTTGCACATGATTGAAGTGGAAGATAATATTAGTGACCAACTCGTTGTTATTTTAATTGATTCCAAAGCTATTCATAGTTATCTAGATTCTAAAATTGTGGAAATATTCCATTTTCCAAGAAGCAATCTTGGAAAGACTTGGTTGGTGCAGTTAGATACAGGAGAAAAAACGAAAATTAATGATATGGTTAAGGTATGTCCAATGGAGATGAATGGATTACGCACAAAGGATGATTTCAATATTATAACTTTGGTCTCGTATGTTTTCTTCATTGGTATGGATTGGTTTGATGAGCACCATGTTGTCCTGGATTTTTACAATAAGTAATTCACTTGTTTGGATGAAGAAGGAAACTTGATATTAGTTCAAGGAATTTCAAGAGTTGTGACTATCAGAGAAGTTTCAATGTTGGATTTGAAGAAACGTTACAAGATGGGATTATAAGTATTTGCGACACACATGGAAGAGGCACATAAGGATAAAGTGCCAAGTGTGGAAGAATACATGGTGATGAAAGAATTTGAGGATATCTTTAAAGAGATACCGAGATTTCCTCCAAAAATATATATTGACTTCTCTGTAAATATGGTTCCAGGAGCAACACTTGTATCTAAGACGCCTTATATGATAAGTATGTCGGAGTTGAAGGAGTTGTAGATGCAATTTGAAGAGCTTATAAGGAAGGGGTATATACATCCAAGAGGGTCACCTTGGGGTGTGAAATTTGTTTTCATAAAGAAAAAGGATAGTACACTAAGAATAGTGGATCATTGCCCCTTAATTGGAGCATATTACATTAATAATGTTATTTTATTTATGTCGGATTTAGTCCATTAGTTGTAATTATGCCTCCTAGTCTCCTATATATACCAAGAAGACATTTTTCATTTGGAATCATATTGTATTTGAACATTTATGTGGACATAAGGAGGTTTCTCCCTCGAAGAGGCTTATTATCTGAATTTCTCTCCTTTTTAAGGCGTTGAGTACTTATTCTGAGGTTTTTCTATGCTATATTGATATTTGGTTCCTAACATCCTTGTAAGTTATAAACCGTTGAAGAAACAAGCTACAAACTTTGGTCCATGGATCCCACCCTCAAACCTCTCATAGGGTGGCCTGCGTTGCCCCTCTTTTGCATCCCTTGGAATAAATAAAATTTTCTCCCTCATCATGAATCATTGCCTTGTTGTTTCCTTTCCATTTATAATGAATGCATAAACATGGAAACATCACTACCTCTAAAATATAGAACACGATGGGGAAACAACTTTTCTTAAAAATAATAGGACTATAGGGCACTCATACTAAGGGGTGCAAAGAAAATCACACAGATATAAATGTGTGTCCTTTCTTAGAAAAGTGTATGTGATCCTAACCCTAGAACCTTGGTGCTCACCAAACCAACACACACACTCACTAACTAGGATTTTTTAGAAATACACAAATGTTTCTATGTTGATCGTGCATTTTATTAGGTATGCATGCGCATGTTCCTGAGCCTATAGCCTTCAATTAATTTTCATATTTCTTAAGGTCAAATACAATGTCCAAGTTCATTCATATGCATATATACTATGAATAACTAGTTTTGTGGGAGACCCTTGAGTCATGATAAGCATCGCAACAGTTTGGTATCTAGAGCACTTGGGAAGTGATATAGGATGGCATGTACCATCCTTGTAATATATAAACCATTGAAGAAACAAGCTACAAATTTTGGTCGTGGTATCCCACCCTCGAACCTTGGATAGGGTACCTTGCCACTCTTATGCACCCATTGGCATAAGGAGAAACATGTGAGCATGATTTTGAAGACCCTAAGACACATACCTACTACTCAAAACCACCTAGTGGAAGAAACATCCCCAACCATAGGCAATAGAAATGAAAAACACCTTGAACCCACATGAAATATTGAACCCACAGACATGATCTTCCAAGTGTATCATTTACCTCTTTATGTACATATTGGCACCATTAGGGGCTTTCGATAAGTATCTATTGGGATTGAGATAATGAAAGGGATAGAGAGAGGGAGGGAGAGAGAGGAATTTCAGAGAGAGAGAGATTTGGACAGAGGTAGAGAGGGAGAGACAAGTAGAGAGGATGGTGGAGAGAGGTAGAGAGAGGGATTGGGAGGGAGATATAGGTAAATAGAGAGAAAGAGAAAGGTGGGGAAGAGAGAGAGTGACAAAGAGGATGATAAATAAAGAGAGAGAGGGAAGGGAAGCGGCTAGAGAGAGAGAGGGAGGGAAGGAGAGGGAAAAAAATAGAGAGGAGAGAGAGTTAGAGGGACTAGGAGGGAGGGGAGTGAAAGAGAGGGATGAAGGGAGAATGAGAGAGAGAGAGGTATAGGGAATGAGAATGAAGGGCGGTGAGAGAGACAAATAAAGAGAGATGAAACAA
>ML782051.1:69856-110701 GCA_009831015.1 Picea engelmannii
ATTGGGGGGGGAGTGAGGGAGGGATGAAGGGAGGGATACAGAGGAAAGCAGAGAGATATGGGGAGTGAAAAATTGGGCTAGAAATAGAGATTCAGAGGGAGTGGGGGGAAGTTTGTAGGTGCTAGAGAGAGGGATGTCGAAACATCAAGAATTGATGGCTCATCACATATATATTGAGTTCAGTCAATCGATTGGTCGACATGCATGTATATGGATACAATCGGTTGGGTGATCGACTAACACACTACATTAGTAATTCAACTAGTCAACGTTCTTGTCGATCAAACATTCAACTAGGCCAAGAATCTATTATGAGTTGGATGCATAGGCGGTTCATTCAAGCATCCTTGTTAGTTCGACTCCATAGAATGAATTTGGTGGATTCAACTCTAACAACAGACGGTTATATGTGAACAAGATCTTATGGATTCTATGGAAGTTGGTTAGATCTTGAGGCCATAAGTAGAAGACCTCTTGGGTCATTATCATCATGGAGAGTATGGAGATCAAGTGATCAAAATGATATCATATGGAGATATCAAGATCCAATCTGAAGTGTAATGTTCTTATAAAAATGTGCTTTGCTTACGTATTTACCTCAGTTTTCTATTTTTTTATTCCTCTTCGATTATGATCTATAGAAGTATTTACCAATTTTCTTTGTTGGTTCCACTCATTTTCCTAACATGGTATCATACTTGATAGGTTTAAAATTTCGACCTTTTATATTCAAACCTTGTTGAGTAAGATATGTTGTTTGATTGACTCTCGATCCGTGGTTTATTGATTATAACCTTTGAAAATAGAAATTCTTTCTACATATCCAAGATGACTTCAAAGATCGATCTTCTTGTTTTGAATGGATCAAATTATGAAATATGGGTACCAAATATGGAAACCATGCTGAAGAAACAAGGATTGTGACATTATAAAAATTTAGTGATCTAAGATTTAATAGACGACTAGGAAAAGTTTGTTGTTGATGGAAAAAATGATGGGGTTGAAGTGACTATCACGACCTACATATAGTGGAAGATTTGATTTCACTTCAGTGGAATCGACCAACTCATCAAGTCTAGAAGAATTTGAAGTCATTGTTCAACCGAGTCAACAAAAGCTACATGATGCAGTTGGCACTATAAGGAAAAGACCCTCTAGTGGAGATTTTTCCGAAAACCTCTATAAAAATATCCCAAAAATCCATTTATAGTGGATAATACTAGTGGAGGAAAGTGGGTGGAGGTTTTAGTGGATGTTTTACACTGATGCTTTTATAAGTACATAATACACCGGTGCATTTTATACAACAAGTGCATCAGTTTCCTCAAAACTATCACACCATAGGAGGGTTATTTCAAATACAAAAATATTATCGGGTGCGATACAAAAATAATGATGCACGAGGGCACATAGTTTCTCTAAAAAATTGTGCACCATTGCAGGCTTATTTTTAAAAATTTTATATACGACGATGCACTACTTAAATAAGTCCACGAGGATGGATGATTTGTCCCAAAAAATTCCGCACCATGGATAGGCTTTCGAAAAAAATATAAATTGGTGCGTGTAGTAAATAAAGATGCACTGGTGCATCTAATTATTTAGCACACAGTACAAGTGTTAAATAAAAAAAAATTACCGCCCATAATCTTAATCATACAGAGACGTCAGCAAAGAGACTATAAGGAACAACAAAGGTTTGACATGTACAATTTTTTTTGGGATTGAGAGGTGAGGGAGAGGGGGAGGAAGAGGGAATTTTGTTTTCATTAAGTGGAGATCCAATTTTGTTTTCATTCACCAAGAACTAGCAGTTTTTTCATTCCATATTACAATAATTCTAGATTTGGCTTCCATTAATGAGGCATGTACTTAGTCAAGTCGACTTTCCTTGATACTCAAAGGGTCATTTATTAGTGATAAATGAGAACCTAGATTTGTTTTTGAGCCAGAGTTGACATTTCTATCAAATCTGACAAAGACGTTACCACCAGTGCGTGCAGAACATGAATGTTTTAAATTTACATCCTCTTAGAATCAGACACTTACATAAGTTTTTATTAATGAGTCATTTGAATTTTTAATTACTTGTATGTATGATTAAATAAGATAGGATATGTGGTTATTTTCAAAAAATTTAAAAGAAATTATTTTACTATTATATTTTTGTTGTTAATTGTTACCTTCTATCAAGGAAGGTTAGTCATTTCATATTCCTTTGACGGTGCTTTTATTAATAAATAATTCCCTCATGTGTGTTATAAACGAGTCAGACTCGTTCCTGCAAAACTAATGCACCATAGTAGGATTATTTAAAAAAATATATACTTTGGTGTGCTACGAAAATAACGACGCACCGATGCGCAAAGTTTCTCTAAAATATTACACTATTGCAGAGGTATTTTTAAAATTTTATATACGATGGTGCACTAATTAAACAATTGCACGAGTGCTCTCTCAAACAATGGTGCCCCTTAGTAAGGTTTTTGAAAAAAACTGTAATCTGGTGCACTAATTAAATGAAGATGAATTGATCGAATGTTGAATTAAAAAAAAGTACCAATGAGAATCTTAATCATGCAGAGTTGTCAACAGAGAGAGAAAAAATAGATGGTGGACTTGTACAATGTTTGATGGGATTCAGAGGGGAGGGAGAGGGAGAGGTATTTGAGAGGAGAGGGAGAGGTATTTGGGAGGAGAGCAAGAGGGATTTGTTTCCTCGGTGTTTCTTTGAATTTTGTTTTCTGCATTTCAGTTGCAAAGGCTCCAGTTTAATAGGAATTTATGCTATAAATACTTGAGTGTGAAGTATAGATATTTCAGTTGTAAAGAATTGAGTCTAATTTATAGGCATTTCAGCTATAAAGACTTGAGTTTAAACGATGGTGATCTCACCAATCATCATAGCCTTGATCTCACAGTCAATGATCATAGCTTTGATCTACCCAATTACCATAACCTTGGTCTCACTGTCAATGATCATAACCTTGATCTCAACAGTGATTACAACATTGATCTCATTGTCAATGATCATAACCTTGATCTTTCCATCAATGATCATAACCGTCTCTCAAAATCCTAATCTATCATCATTGTTCGTTTATAATATAGTTGGGAGTTCACCAAATCTTTGAGTCTACAACATAATCAATCTAGAGAAACTGTAATCTATATTACTCACAATTTATAATCTATATTAATTGCAAGTTCACAATTTTTTGTGACTATGATCACTATATTATTTTAAGATGGTATAAGATTAATATATTATTTTATGTGAAAATAAATACTGTGATAAATTTTAAAGAATAAATAAATACCATTGTGTTACATCAATAATCGCACATTAATGACGTTCTTTAAAAATTATCTTGTGTGCAACTTAACACTAGAAGCATCAATGCTATTAGTATAGTGCATCGTTATATGTTTAAATAAAAAACATTTACCCACCAATGTTGGATAGTGTCCAAAAATATATTCTAGTGCAATCCATTGTATCATGCACACCAATGCTCCAATATAGAGCATCGTGTTGAGGTTAATTTCCAAAATTATGTAGTGTGCTCTATAAAAGTGATCGCACTTGGGCGTCTATTATAATACCGCACCGTTTCATGCTTAAAAAAAAATTCACACCATTGTAGTTTTTCAAAAAATGTACGGTGGTGGTGCGCTATGTAAAAGAAAACACACTTGTTTGCATGTGGTCCAAAAAACACGTTCCCGGTGTGAGGTTTGTTTTTAAAAAATATATAATTGGTATTCATAGTAAACATGTATGCCTTGGTGCAGTTGTTCATTGCGCGCACCAGAACAAGGTTTTATAAAAAAAAAATTGATGCCAAGAACCATTTTTACCATTTTTGGTATTGTAGAGATCAAAAGCACTCATTTCGCCTTTTCCAATCCGAAGTGCCCTACCATCGGTGATTTCCTTGCTTTCCTTCCTTTCGTCTATTTCTCAGTGCGTAAATTTCGAATTTTTTCAAATGATGAGGAAATTTGGTTTTTTTTAGTATGTTGCAACCATGTCTCCTTGAGGAAAAAATGTCTAGGTAATGTCCTTGTGTTTTCATAACTTTAGTTTTGACTAGATTAAAATTTAAAATTGAGCAAAACTTTAAGGGTAAAATAAAATAAAAAAATCTACGCGATGCATTCAAAACACTATGCTCGTAGCAGCTATGAGCGCACCCTGTACCTACTTACCTTTATTAGTGTTGCGTTGGTAAAAAAAGAAAATCAGAACATTCATCTAATAATGCACCAAATAAAAATATATAACTGATAGGGTGGTGCATCAAAGTACAAAAAACACACCGAGTTATTAAAGTACCTGGTGCACCACCCTTATCAGATATATTTTTACGCAATGCATTTGTAAACGTGTGCACCAAGGTGTTTATGTTTACCAAATCCACCACTAATAAATGTAACATTGTTTTGCAGTGCACCTCATAAATGTTTTGCTAGCGTCATACGTCGTGCATCAATGTTCGTTACATGCACTAGTGTGTGTGGTGAACGTATATACACTGTTTTTTTGTTAATTTCTAAAAAAATGTTTACATGTGTTAACATTTTAATTTTTTATTTGGTTCAAGCGATGTGAAGGATAAATGTAATGCACGAGTGTGTATGTTGTAGTGTATCTCCCAAGTGCAGTTTTGTTTTAAAATCAACTACATAACATAGTAGAACATATTTTTTTTGGTGCATTAGTTAACATTGATGCACCATGGATGATTATCACAAGATATACACACCACTTATAATGCATGACTAATTTTTGGGTGCACCTCCAATGCAATTAACTTACTTTTTGAAGTTATTTTCCCATATTTATAAATAAATTTACAATTGAGTAGATTTTTTTAATGTTTTATCTATGAGTGGCATTGATGTATTTCATATGTTAATCATCCAGAGACGTGAACAGAGAGAGAAACATCAAAACTCGGTACCCACGTTATAATATCTCCGAAAATAAATTATTATTAAGTGTTAATGCACTTAGTAATTTATTTCCGTTTTTGTCAAATTCGAATTTGGAAAATTATTGCCATTTATGGCAATTCCAAATTTAGAATTTGGTTAATTGTAATTTAATTATTGTGACTGATTGGACAAAGATTTGATTTTCCCAACTAACTCTTTGAATATGACACTTGTAAGAGACAAATGATTTTATATTTATTGTTGAAGGACAATTGGAACAACCAATTTGAAATCCACTGCCTATGACTCCATGAGTGGGGAATAGGCTTGAACTACCTCAGGGATGAATTTTACAAGTGGAAAATCAGGAATTTGGCAATTGTCAACCCCTAAAAATCAAGGATATGTAAAGCTGTGAAAATTACCAAGGGGAAAATACCTAGGCACAAGATGCTTTTGCATATATAGCATATGGGAGGAGGCAACAGGTTGCCGAGTATGCTAGGAAAGAGAAGATCACTTGTTGTTATGAGCACTAATTTTGAGTGCGAGGAAAGAAGAGCTTGATATTTGGAAAAGCCTGTCATTTGTTGTTATGAAAACTGATTATGAGTGTGAGGCAAGGAAAAATCAAGATCTAAAGGAAGACTACAACGAAAGAGGAGTTTCAAGGTTCACTCTCATGGATTCATGGTCAGGCTAGGGGGTGAACGAAACAAATAGTTTTGGATGTTTTGTTCCATTGTTGGGTAGAACTTGGTTGTTCCATTTGTTGTCCCAACAATTTGTTCATATATGTTCTTGTACTCTTCCTTGGATGAATGTTATGTTGATTAATAATTGGTAGAATGAATTTACTTAGTTCTCGTTAAATGTTATATTGATGAATTCCTGTTAGTATACAAATATTGGTTGGGTAGAAGGAAATGAATTATTGAATAAGCCTCTATCATTGAATTTATGCATTGAGTAGAGCCAAGAAAAACTATTGTATGTGCTTACTATTGATAAATGTATGGAAGTTTCCTGAGTAGAACTAAGAAAACTGTTATGTGTATTGTTGTAGATGAAAGTGTGAAAGTTCTTATTCATGTCATATAATCTATGGTCTACAATAGGAAAGTAATTATCGGATCGATCAGTGACTGATATTAAGAAATGTTTAAATTGTGCAATTACCAAACAAAATTTTGAGTAAATATCATAATTGAAATATATATTTGTATATGTGTTGTTACCTATATGGATTTTCCGAGCTACATGAAAATATATTACACGGAAAGCTATTTCTCAAATTTTTGCAAGTATTTTCCTTTTTAGTCGACTCTGTTGATTATAACAAACGTTTAGATTTTTCTTCTTTTTAATATCAGGAGAAAATGTCTAGGGATTTAGATACATAAAGTTGTTACCTATTACAGAGTCGGTCCATTATTTAAATGAGTCTTCAAACTCTACATAACTCTTGCGGTCATAACTATTATTTAGGCAAATCATCTCTAGTAGGATTTTTACAGAAATTTGGAAGGCATAGCCTTCGAAACATTTGAAATCTCCCAAGTCAAGGAAGAAAGAGAAACCATAGCTCAAGAGGTATAGTGGTTTTAAGTCTCAAAAGGAAACACTTAGAAAGGTGTCCAAGTCTTGAAGAGTTGAAGTGCCTAAAGGTGAAGCGTAGAAAATTTGAGGTAATCAAAGGAAGATCAAGGGTCAATATCCATTCAAGAGAAGCCAAAATATATCAATCCATTAGATCTCGGAGAAGTAGAGCACTGGTTAGTCATGAGGAATTATCATAAGTTTGCAACTAGAAGGTTTTCAATAAGCAGAGTGAAATTTGTGAAACCCCAAAATGCGAAATCCTGAAATCATCAGGATCGTCCATCGAAACAGAACATGTGGAAAGAGATCAAAATTTCACTGACTTGCAAAGTGGAAAGGTCAAAGGGTGGAGTCCTGAGGATTCATGAAACACGAAATCATGATTTAATATGATTCATTGATCGAGAAGAGATCTGGATCATGGATTGTCTAGGGAGAATTTCAAGACATCGGGGATCGGGAGAAGGGAAGTGAGAGACCATCCAACTTCATGAAATGCAAAGTCCCAATACGCAAAGGGAATATCCAAACCATTAGATATAGAGGAGCGTGAGCCGTTGGATTTGGGCACTATGAAAATATCGGCATTTTGAAAGTCGAGAATGTGGAGGAAGTGTTAACCTAGAAGTCACAAGTCACGAAATCCCCATTTGCGAAAGAAGAGTCTGGACCGTTGGGTCGAGAGAGGATACATGTCAATGGGTCGGGAGGTCCAGAAGGAGGTGGAAGTTGAAGTGTTGAAACAACCAATAGCTGGAGAACCGAAGAGATGAGATTCATTGATCTGTGAGGGGACACTTGTCACCAGACCACGAGCTATGGAGAAAATTACACTGGACTTTCAGTTTGAGAACTGAAACACCCAAAGCTCAAACAATCATAGAAAACGTTAGTCATTGATATAGGTTGGACAGGTGCCACCAAATCATGGAATCTGGAAGGATTCACTCTGGAGACTCGTGGATGTTGAGATTTGAAATTTCGGAAGGCCAGAATAATGGAAACAACAAGGGTCATCGATGCAAAGGAGGACACATGGTACTAGATCTAGAACTTTAGGAGATATCTAGTCAGCAGGGACGAAAGATTGAGATTAAATATCTCAAAAGTCTAGAGATCTAGAATAGATCTAAGCCGTCAAATTACCTGAAGTGAATCTAAACCGATAGATCTGGAGAGGAGACATGGCGAAGATTTGTGGACTCTGGGCAAGGACCCGAAGTAATTGTAGGCCATCCTATTTAAGAGAACACGTGGCAGGATTTCACATATTTAAGGAGAAGGAGAAAGGACTTGAGATTTGAGATCCTTGAAGGCCGGATCCCCGGAGGAGATCCTAGCCATGGATTCACGGGGAGAGGTGACAATATATCTATAACTCTGGGAGATTGGCATGCGGAGGAGAGTGGAGTTGAGAGTTAAAACTCCCAAAGGATGGAAAGGCAGAGTCAATGATAGTTGTTGATCCATAGGAGAGTTACGTGTTGACAGATCATGGGAATATGGGGATACATGTGGAAAAAGGAAAGAATGGTGGAACGGAGTTTGATAGCAACCGTTGATAGGAAGCAGTACAGAGAGGCAGGAGATCGACAGATGGGGAGAATTACAGAGCGAAAAATCTCACGGAGGATATTCTTCCTTGAGCGGGCCATAATTTCAACCACTTTTTTGGCAACGGGGTATGTGTCAGCTGGAGGAGGATTGCAGGGTGAAAAGTGGGTTGGTTGAAACCACTCTTTCCCACGCCGAAAATTGTGCATTAGCACAAGCGTACAACCGAAGGAAATATGAAAAAAGGGGCTAGTGGAGAGGAGCTAGCACCTGTAAACTAAGAAGCGCCAGAGTGCCCAGAGACCGAAGGTTTTAAGTCTACAATAGATGTACTGAACCTTAATATTTTAAGTACGCAATTTATGTTTTAAACTCAACTTCTTTTAGTCTTGTATGATATGTTTATTGTCTATGCTTAAATATTTTATGTAATTCGACTACGGTTCTTCCCTTGTAAATCTAATGTTAATACGTATATATATATATATATATATATATATATGGATAGGATCATAATGTTAGTGGGGGTTTACTAACCGTTATGCTTATTTACATATGTTGGTAATATGAAAGGTTGGGGTATAGAGAATTTACCTTTGGTCCTTTAAGTATATGATTATTGTGCAGTAGGAAATAACTCAAAGATAAAATATGTTATAATGGTAGTTAATTGTGTCAATAACTGGAAACATAAACCTTGAAAACTTTAATAGTGATGACAACCACCTACTTATAATAAGAGTAGGTATTTCGAGATAAGTTGTGCGAAGAGAAAGAGATTTAATGTCCCTAAGATTTTTTTTTTTATTTGGTAATTTTTGGGAACATTACATATGGTATCAGAGAAAAGGTTACAACACTTGGACCTTAAACAGGGCCAAAATTGTTTTCTTAACACATGCTTTCTATTTAATGAAAAACTAACAAAACAATTACGGTTACAAACATAAAACTTTATTTTTGTTGTGATCATGGCCACACAGAATAAAGCTGAGATCATACTCAAGGAGAATCCTGAGAAAATACCTCCTGAAGAACCGAGGAAGAACAGTGATGAAATTTCACCTACTGAGGTTCTAGAAACCATGAGAAATATCATTGTGGAACTGCAAGTTTTCAACGCAGAAAATGAGAAACTGAAAAGGGAACAACACAAATAGTAGGAAATAAATAAAGTATTTTTTTGTAGCATAGTAACAAAGAAGAGCCCAAAGGATAATAATGAGGAAGAAGAGGTCGACCAAAGGGCCTCTAAAAATTTTGGTCTTGAAGGAGAAAAAGGGGACAACTCTTTCGAAGGTACACCATCAACAAAAAATAAAACAACCACAGGAAGAAAAAAGAAATAGGTGGACCACCTAAAGGGAGTGTTCAAGAAAATCAAACTTTCCACCTTTGATGGAGAATCTAGAATAGGGAAGGAGGTTGAAGCATGGTTACTGGACATAAAAAAGTATTTCCAAATCTACAATTATTCTAGCAACATGAAGGTAAGAATGGCCATCTATAACCTAAAAGGAAAAGCAAGTATATGGTGACAGGACCTTAAGTTGGCCAAGGGCCTAAAGGAAAAACTGATGGTCTTATTTCAAGAAATACTTTAATAAACAATATTTAGCTGAAAGTTACTATGAAATAAAAACCAAAGAGTTTTATGAAGTACGACTCAGTCAAATGACTATGGATGACGTGATAAACAAATTCCTGGAATTATTAAGGTTTTTGCCTTATATCTGGGAGGAAAAAGTAAAAATCCAATGGTTCCTAATTTGTTTACCATAGTCCTATAAGGACATAATCGAATTCGACAACCCCAAGTCCTTAATTGAAGTTTTCAGGAAGAACCAAATGTGTTACGACCAATACAAAAAGAGGTCGGAAATTCCCAAGACTTGGAAAGAAAAGAAGCAAGATCGAATGAACCAGTGGAGGAACCGATATTAACCAACCTCTTTCCAGAATGCGGAATTTTTTTTTCGAAGGAAATATTTTCACTCCAACAACTACAACACCCAAGGAGGTGGTAAACCAATTAATCTAGGAACAAAGAAGTTTGGGGACATCCCTAAAGAACCATTAAAATGTTGGGAATGTGGAGAAGATCTCTTAAGGAGGAACTGCCCATGTTTGACTTCAGTGACAAGGACTACAGTTCACAACCTACAGGAAGCCTCTACAGTGGGAGATGTGGGAAAAATATTACATCGGATCAATGCAACCATGGATGGCCGACAAGTTTATCACCAATCCACTGTAGTGGAAGTTGAAGGTAAAGTTAACAATACTCGTGTTTCTATTTTAATTGATCAATGAGATACCTTGAGTTATATTTCTCCTCATGTAGTTGATTCAAATAAACTTAAGAAAAGAAGACATGAAAAATATTGGCTAGTACAACTAGAAATAGGAACAAAAAGAAAAGTATATGATTTTATCTTTGACTCTGAGTTTAGTTTAGGTGGTCAAATCATAAAGATATATATGAATATCCTTCCATGAGGGTCTTATGATATACTTATTAGAATGGACTGGTTAGAAAGGCATAAAGAAGTTTTAGATTGCTATGAAAAATCACTCAATTATAAAGAATAAAACAACATTGTTAGGACGGTATAAGGCATACAAAAACCCATCTCAGTTAGACATATTTCATCGATGCAATTTAAGAAGTGCATGAGAAAAGGTTGCTAGATTTATTCTATGCAAGTGACAAATCTGTTGGAAAAAGAAAATAATCATAGGTTAGAGAATTTCTTCGTCTTGCATGATTTTAGAGATGTGTTTGTTGACGAGATACATGAATTTCCCCCAAGGAGAGAGATAGACTTTTCTATCGATCTATTTCCTCATTCATCTCCTATATCTAAGGCACCCTATCAAATGGGTTTACCCAAATTAACAGAGTTAACGATTCAACTACATGAACTATTGGACAAGGAATATATCAGACCGAGTGTCTCGCCATGGGGAGCACTAGTCCTTTTTGTTAAAAAGAATGACAAAACTCTAAGATTATGCATTGATTATAGACAATTAAACAAAATGATTGTTAAGAAAAAATATCCCTTACCTAGAATCAATGATCTGTTTGATCAAGTAGGTGGGGCAAAGAATTTTTCTAAACTCTATTTAAAATCTGGCTATCACCGGGTTATAATAAAATATGAAGACATAAGAAAAACAACATTTAGGATGAGATATGGACACTACAAATTTTTGGTTATACCGTTTGGACTCACTAATGCACCAACGACATTTATGTGTTTAATGAACAACATTTTCAGTTAGTATTTGGAAAAAAAAAATTGGTTTTTATTGGCGATATCTTAGTATATTCTAAAATATAAGAAGAACATGATCAATATTTGAGGATAGTATTGCAAACTTTAAGAAAACACAAACTATATGAAAAATTTGACAAATGTGACTTCTATCAAAAGAAAATACAATACCTAGGACATGTAATATATGAAAAAGGTATTGTAGTCGACCCAGAGAATATAAGAGCCATCATGGAATGGCCTATCCCCAATGATGTAGCGAACATCTAGTCATTCATGGGAATTACCAGGTACTACCATAGATTTATAGAAGGATTATCAAGGATTGCATACCCTATCACATCCCTACAGAAAAATGGAACTAAGTTTAATTGGTAACAAAAATGTCAGGACAGTTTTAATAAGTTAAAAGAACTATTAGCAATTGCACCAATTTAAAGGGTAGAAGACCCGGATAAAGACTTCACAGTCTGTGTGGATGCGAGCAAAGAAGGTTAGTGAGGTGTCCTAACTCAAGAAGGGAACATTATTTTTTACGAGTCTTGAAAACTAAAAGAGCATGAACAAAACTATCTCACTCATGCCTTAGAGTTAGCAGTTTTCATCCATGCATTAAAGATTTGGCAACACTATATAATGGGTAGAAAAATTATTTTGTTGACTGATAACAGTGGTGTGAAAGTTATGTTTAGTCAACCAAAACTTAGTGCAAGGCAAGCAAGATGGTTGGCCTTCTTGAGCGAGTTTGACTTTGAGGTAAGACCCATCAAGGGTAAGGAAAACAAGGTGGTTGATGCCTTAAGTAGAAAAACTCATGGGCTATTTGAAATGAACATTAGGAGGGATGAAAATGATCTTGAGTAGAGGATAAAGGTTGTAAGTAATAATGATCAAAATTACACTAAACCAGTGGAATATTTACGAAATAATGCAGAACATTTAGACAAAACATATCTAAGTTTAGACATAAATGGTCTACTAAGATTTAAAAAGAGATTATACATACTAGATTCTGTTGAATTAAAGTTAACAATATTAGACGAAGTACATAAGAAACCATATTCTGGTCATCCGGGATACCATAAAATGGTAACAATACTAAGGAAGTTATTTTATTGGCCTAATATGAAAGGTGAGACAAGAGAATACTTGTCTAAGTGCCAAGATTGTCAACAGGTGAAGGATGAACACTCGCATCCAACCAAACTATTGTAGAATCTACCGGTACTGGAATGGAAATGGGAAACTATATCGCTGGATTTCATCACAAGTTTACCTAGAACTCAAAAACAGAATGATTCAATTATGGTAGTAATTGATAAGCTTAGCTAGTCTACACATTTTATTCCTATAACATTTACTTATAAAGCTATTAACATCGTTGAAATATTCATGAAGTAAATTTTTAGACTCCATGGTATTCCAAAAATGGTGATTTTGGATAGAGGCCTAAAAGTTACATCTACTTTTTGGAAAGAACTATTTTCAGGTTTAAATACTAACTTGAATTTTAGCACAAGCTAAAATCCACAAATGGATGGGTAGATTGAATGAACAAACCAAATCATGGAATTATGCTATGAATGTATGTAAGGACGAAGTCAATTAAGTGGGAATACTACCTGCACTTGGTAGAATTTGCATACAAAAATGGTTACTAGACATCAACTAAGATGAGCCCCTTCGAAGTATTGTACAGCATAAAGTATACAACTCCGATTAGTTGAGATAACCCAATTGACAGACTCATGGTAGGGCTAGAATTGCTCCAAGAAATGGAGAATATGATAAGAAAAGTAAAACATAATTTAAAAGAGGCACAATACAGAAAAAGAAATTACGCAGACCTGAAGATAAGACACCAAGAGTTTCAAGTTGGAGACCACGTGTATTTAAAAGTCAAAGCAAGAAGAAGTTCCTTAAATCCGGGAAACTGTTCCAAGTTGGCGTCCAAGTTTTGTGGCCCTTTCAAGATCTTAACTTGAATTGGACCCGTAGCATATCAACTTGCACTTCCCACAAATCTAAAAATTTGTAATGGATTTCATGTTTCTTTGTTAACAAAATATGTTCATGACCCTACTCACATGATAGATTGGAACATGGTGCAAGTGGAACCGGAAGGCGAGTTCCAAGAGGAACCTCTGCACATTCTGGACAAGAGAGAAACAATACTATGTAACAAAGTGATCGCCCAGGTAGAAGTGCAATGGAATCCCTTTAGTCCTGAGGAGGCCACTTGGGAATTGGAGGAATATTTGCAGAAATCTTATCCAACCTTATTCTAGGAAAGGAACGAACACTGAGGACAGTTTTGTATTGAAGGGGGAAAGAATGTAATATCCCCAAAAATGAATTATTATTGAAGTCTCAATGCACTTAGTAATTTATTTCCATTTTTGGCAAATTCGAATTTGGAAAATTATTGTCATTTATGGAAATTCTGAATTTAGAATTTGGTTAATTGTAATTTAATTATTGTGATTGATTGGGCAAAGATTTGATTTTCCCAACTAACTCTTTGATTGTGACATTTTTAAGAGAAAAATAATTTTATACTTATTGCTCAAGGACAAATGGAACAATAAGGTTGAAATCAACTGACCATGATTCCATGAGTGAGGAACAGGCTTGAACTACCTCAGTGCTGAATTTTACAAGTGGAAAATCAAGAATTTGGCCATTGGAAGCCCCTAAAAATCAAGGATTTGTAAAGATGTGAAAATTCCCAAGGGGAAAAGACCTAGGCGCAAGATTTGTTTGCATATATAGCATATGGGAGGGGGCAGGACGTTGCCGAGTATTCTAGGAAAGAAAAGATCCCTTTTTGTTATGAGCACTAATTCTGAGAGTGAGGCAAGGAGAGTTTGAGATTTCAAAAATCCTGTCACTTGTTGTTATGAGCACTAATTCTGAGTGTGAGGCAAGGAAAAATTGTGATCTAAAAGAAGACTACAGCGAAAGATGATTTTTGAGGTTCTCTCTCATGGATTCATGGTCAGACTAGGGGGTGAACGGAACAAGTAGTTTTGGTTGTTGTGTTATATGGTTGGGTGGAGCTTGGTTTTTCCATTTGTTGTCCCAACAATTTGTTTAGATATGTTCTTCTACTCTTCCCTGGATGAATGTTCTGTTGATTAATAATTCATCGAACAAATTTACTTAGTTCTGGTTAAATGTTATATTGATGAATGACTGTTAGTATAAAACTACTGGTTGGGTAGAAGGAAATGAATTATTGAATAAGCCTCTATCGTTGAATTTATGCATTGAGTAGAGCCAAGAAAGAGTGTTGTATGTGCTAACTGTTGATAAATGTATAGAAGTTTCTTGAGTAGAACTAAGGAAATTGTTGTGTGTATTGTTGTAGATGAAAGTGTGAAAGTTACTATTCCTGTTATATAATCTACAATCTACAATAGGAAAGTAATTATTGTATCTATCTATGACTGATATTAAGAAATGTTTAAATTGTGCAATTACGAAACAAAATTTTGAGTAAATAGCATAATTGAAGTATATATCTGTATATGTTTTGTTACCTCTACAATTTTTTTGATCTACATGAACATCTGTTGAACGGAAAACTATTTCTCGATTTTTTGTAGGTATTTTCCTTTTTAGCCAACTGTGTTGATTATAAAAAAGGGTTACAATTCTCTTCTTTTTAATATGAGGAGAAAATATCTAGGGATTTTGATACATTAACCTATTACCTATTACAAAGTCGATCCATTATTTAAATGAGTCTTCAAACTCTACATAACACTTGTGATCATAACTATTATTTAGGGAAATCATCTCCAGTAGGGGTTTCAAAGAAATTTGGAAGGCATAGCCTTCGAAATGTTTGAAATCTCCCAAGTAAGGGAAGAAAGAAAAAACATAGCCCACGAGGTATAGTGTTTTTAAGTCTTGAGAGGAAACACTTAGAAAGGTGTCTAAGTCTTGAAGAGTTGAAGTGCATAAAGGCAAAGTGCAGAAAATTTGAGGCAATCGAAGGAAGATCAAGGGTTAAGATCCATTCAGGAGAAGATGAAATATTTCAAGATGTTAGATCTCGGAGAAGTAGCGCATTTTTTAGTCATGAGGAATTATCATAATTTCATAACCAAAAGATTTGGAAGAAGCAGAGTGAAATCTTTGAAACCCCAAAATGTGAAATCATGAAATCATCGGGACCCTAAATCGAAATGGGACACTTGGAAAGAGATTATCATTTCTCTTACTCACAAAGTGGAAAGGTCATAGGGCGGAGTGTGAGGATTCGTGAAATGCTAAATCGTAATTTAATCTGATTCATTGATCAAGGAGTGATTTGGACCATCGATTGTCCAGGGATAATTTTAGGATATCGGGGATTAGGACCACAGAAGTAAGAGACCATTCAACTTCACAAAATGTGAATTCGTGATACACGAAGGGAATATATGGATTGTTATATCCAGAGGAGGGCGAGCCTTCATATTTCGACGCTCTGAAGATATCAACAATTTAGATGTTGTGAATGTGTAGGAAGTGTTAACTTGGAAGTCGCAAGTTGCAAAATTATGATTTACAAAAGAAGAGTCTGGACCATTGGGTCCAGAGAAGATGCATGTCAATAGGTCGAGAGATTGAGAAGGAGTTGAAAGTTGAAGTGTTGAAGCAACCAAAGCTCGGAGAGCTGAAGAGCTCATAGTCGTCGATCTGGAGTTTCAGTTTGAGAACTGAAATAGTTGAAGCTCGAACATTCAGAGTGAACGTTAGCCATTGATCTAGGTTAGAAAGGTGTCACCAAATCGTGGACTACCGAAGGATTCACTCCAGAGTCTTGTGGGTGTTGAGATTTGAAATCACTGAATGTTAGATTCCTAGGAACAACAAGGATCGTCGATGTGAAGGAGGACACATGGTGCCAGATCTAGAACTTCAGTAGATATCCAGTCAGCAGGGGTGAGAGATTGAGATTTGAGATCTCAGAATTTTGGAGAGCCGGAATATATATGAGTCGTCAGATCACCTGAAGTGAATATAAAATGACACATCCAGACATGAGGCATGGCGAATATATGTGGACTCCAAGAAAGGACCCAAAGTAATTCTAGGCCATCCAATTTAAGAGTACACATGATAGGATTTCACGTATTTAAGGAGAAGGAAAAATGACTTGATATTTAAGATCCCTGAAGGCTAGATCCGCAGAGGAGATCCTAGTCATGGACTCAAGGGGACATGCGGAAATAGATCTCCCACTCCAGCATATTGGCATGCAAAGGAGAGTTGAGTTGAGAGTTGACACTCCCGGAGGCCAGAAAGGCGGAGTCAACAATACTCATTGATCCAGAGGAGAGTTATGTGTCAACAAATCATGGGAATCTAGGGAGATGCGTGGAAAAAAAGAAGAAGGTTGGAACAAAGTTTGATAGCAGTTGTTTATCATAAGCAGCATCGAGAGGTAGGATATCGATGGATGGGGAGGATTGCAGAGCTGAAACTTGTGTGGAGTATATTCTTCCTTCAATGGGCCGCAATTTCAACCACTATTTTGGCGACAAGGTACGTGTCAGCTGGAGGAGGATTGCGTGGTGAAAAGCGGGTTGGTTGAAACCACTCTTTCCCGCACCCGTAATCTTACATTAGAACAAGCACACAACCTAAGGACATAAGAACCAAGGGGCTAGTGAAGAGGAGCAAGCACCCGTAAACTGAGAAGTGCTAGAGTACACAGAGACAAAAGGTTTTAAGTCTACGATAGATGTACTGAACCTTAATTTTTTAAGTACACAATCTATGTTTTAGACTCAACTTCATTTAGTCCTGTATGATATGGGTACTGTCTATGCTTAAATATTTTATGTAATTTGAGTGGGGTTCTTACCCTGTAAATCTAATGTTAATATGTATACATATATATAAATATATGGATAGGATCATAATGTTAGTGGGGGTTTACTAACCATTATCCTTATTTAGATATGTTGGTAATTAGAGATCAGGTTGGGGTATAGAGAAGTTACCATTGTCCCTTTAAGTATATGATTATTGTGCAGTAGGAAATAACTCAGAGATAAAATATCTTATAATGGTAGTTAATTATGTCAATAATTGGAAACATAAACCTTGAAAAGTTAATAGTGATGACCACTACCTACTTATAATAACATTAGGTCTTTCGAGATAATTTGTTTGAAGAGAAAGAGATTTAATGTCCCTAAGAATTTTTTTTTTATTTTGTAAATTTGGGGAAAATTACACATGTACAACACCCACGTGAATGGTAGGCGACAGGCTGGCATCCCTATTTAAGTACATCACCAATCGCAAAATGAGACGCGTATGACTCAATTTCTAATGGTTCTATAAAATATGGTAAGCGAAGGATTGGTGTCGAGTATAATTCTTGCTTCAGATTATGAAAGTGGTGTTTCTCATTAGAAGACCATAGAAACTTTTCTTTATTGGTTAACTGATGTAAAGGGAACACCAACTATGAGAAATGGTATACGAATTTGCGATAGAAATTGATGCCTCCCATAAAAATTTCGAGAATCTGTGTCGAAGTTGGGGTTGGCCATTCAATAATAGATCATACTCATGCAGGATGCAGGAGAAACCCTGTAAAGTCCACAATCAATTCTAGATAATGTACCAAAATATGAGAAAAATATGACTTTTTCTCTTTTACCTGTAGTTTGTGTTTATGAAGCAATGCCAAGACCATGCGCAGATGTTGCAAGTGATCCTCCCATGATATACTGAAAATTAGAATGTTGTCAAGATAAATAACAACAAACTTACTGAGGTGTGGTCGGAAAATGTTGTTGATGAGCCGCATGAAAGTGGTCGGTGCATTGGTCAAGCCAAAAGGCATGAATAGTGATTCTTACAAACCAAACTTAGTCTTGAATGAGTTTTTCCAGATATCACTTTCTTTCATGCACACTTAATGGTATCTTGAAGTCAGATCCATCTTTCTGAAGAAATATGCCCCTTCCAGATAATCAATGAGATCTTCTATCTGATGTAGGGGATATCTATTTTCTATGGTACCTTTGTTCAGGGCTCTGTAGTCGGTCAGAAGACGCCATTCATAGGTGTCTTTATTGAGAATAATGAAGTTTGGAGAGGCACAAGGGGAATATGACGGTTGAATGTGGCCAGAATCAATGAGTTGGCCAATTTGTCATTCAATTTATGTGGCCTCCTTGGGCTCTAGGTGATAAGTGGGTCTGTTGGGAAGAGTTGTGCCTGGTATGAGATCAATGGAATGTGTAATGTTTTTGCATGGGGGAAGGCCCATTGGTGGGTGAAACACTTTTCCAAATTCATGTAATAGGGGAAAAACTTTGAGGGGTGTCGGGTTAGTAATATTATTGGATTTAAGCAGTTGGATTAGACACAATGATGTCGTTTGGGTATTAATGACATGGTGAGTGGCGATGGTATTAGTTTGTGGTGGGGATGACATGATAGTAGAGGAAGTTAGGACATATTTACCCCTCCTTTTGAAGATGATATTTATGTGATTTAGCATGATACACTGGATGTCACTCATGTTGGTAAGGAACACCGATAAGGAGGTATGCGTAGTCTAAAGGAGAGACATCACAAGTCACAGTGTGAAATGGGCCAATGGTGAAAGTGACCATGCAACAATGATAAATAGTGATGTGTGACCCTCCATTTTGGACCCATCCTAGTTGATAAGGGTTAGGATCATGCGGTGATGTGGGGAGTTGCAAATATTATACAAGATCTTGTGATATAAGATTCTTTTGACTGCCATTGTCGAGAATGAGCTTGGATAATTTGGTTTTGATTTGGCAGTTGTGGGTGAAGAGGGGCATATTAGGGTTCCCTAATGCGGTTTGGGTCATTAGAATGAGGGAGGGGTTGAATTATGTCGGGTTTTAGAGGGAAATGGTTTCTGTGAGGTCAGGAAAATTTGTTGTGTTGACCTCAACCATCAAGGTCTTATTGGTGTGGATATTTTTTAGCACGCGACAATCCAAAGAATGGTGGGAATTGGTTTTTTGAAAGGTACACTAGCCTGTAGGCTTGGATGTGGATGAAAAAGTTGTAGGAGTTTGACTTGGTGGAGTGGGTGGATGAGTAGTGGAGGCACAATAGTTAGAGAATCTAGGGTGTGGAGCGATCTTTTTTTCGACTACTAAGGCGCGTAAGAAATATTTATCCATAGAGGGACTGTCAAATAGGTCTACCTCCCATTGGAGAAGTGGCACTAAACTAGAGTTGAATTTGATGACTAATAACTCATTTGGTTCATTGATCTAGAGTTCGATGCGCAACTTCCACTGACTAAGTGGACAACTGCTGAAGTTGTAACCATTTTTCTAGAAAATTATGATGGTATCCGAAAGGGTAGAAGCATTCTCTCAGGTCTTGACAAAACATTTCCCAAGACGTAATGTGGCCATTTTTCAAGGGCAGAGTGTCGATATCGACGATTAATTCTGTGTTGGTCAAGTGTGTGTCCCATCGAATTTGCGTGATTCCCTCGAGCTGTAAACTATCTATTTGTAATTTGGTAGCCTCCTCCATCTTGGGCGAGGTTTTGAAATAGGTGAAGATTCTATAGATCCATGAATCATGTATCTCTCCATGCATCTGACCAACAAACTTGGGTAGTTGAAAATGAGATTCTAGTTGCATTCATTTTGGATGTCTTTGTTGTTGAAGATGAATCAACTCTTGAAGAGATAGTGCCAAATATGCCACTGGGCTTGTGGTGTTTACGGTGGATTCCTAACTGGAGACTTCACGTCGAGGCGACATTGTCATAATCCGAAGGATACCGAGATGAGGTATGTTAGAAACCTTGAGAAGGGTGAAAGGCATGTTCTAAGAAGAAGCGCGCTACTAGAGTTGTAGATCCCAAAAAACAAATTGTCCTGGTGGATGAAGTTCTGGTCCCATGGACCGAAAACGCTCTGAAACCAATTGATCTGAAATTGGTGTGTGGTGTCTTGTGGAATAGATGAAGATTGCTATCGCAAAGGAGCATCTTGAGTTTTCCTCAACGTGAGTGTTCTCATTTTTTGTTGCACATTGTTCACTACAAAACTGGAGACAAAAACTAGAAGGATGATGCGTAGGTAGCCTTTAGAGGGAGAATGAATAGACAAGCCCCACAACCATTTTTCTAACAGAGATGTGCACCAGTTCCTTTGGTGCATAGTCTCTAAAGCACAACAACAGACGCATGAAATAGAAAATGTTAAAACACAATAGTCCTCATGATTTCCTCTCAGCCCAAATCCCATGAATTACATAATCATAATCAATAAGAAAAGGAGATATTTTAGCTAAAACTCCATCAATCGTTTTATCTCTTTGAGTGTATTCTCAAACAAACAATGACAATATTCCAAAACGAAATATGTTTCTTTCCTTCTAAGATTCTTTGCGCAATCAGACGTGCAAGAGAACTTTCCCGCGGGATTTTTTGACATACTGACTCTTACATAAAAATTAGGCATTTCCATTATTACTTATACCGACAGATGATTTATTACAAAAAGATTGATTGACGCTGACAAAAACTAGAGATAGTATTACTTCTACTTCTCCTCTATCTTGCTACGGATGACTCGAACTTGCTATGCACCCCGCAAGGAAGTTTGTCGTCCTCTCTTATTGGTCCATACTTGCAATGATTTAAACAATGATATAACTAATAGTTGCATTGATTTTAGCAATTATACAAATAAATATGAAATGATAGATTTATTTTTCATAAAACAAAGAATCTATAATACCAATTGATAAAACAAAGAAGAACAACAACATGGTAGAAAAGGCTCACTAGCCAACATTTATGTATTCACACCAATGTTACATATTTAGAGTACAATGGGTGATGCCACCTCATAGAGAGATTTTCTATAGATCCTAAAATCATGCATGATGACTAGGATAGGCAATCTTAACTAACTCATTAGTCATCACTTGAGGATATATTACTAATATCCTAAATGAATAATACAAATTTAGGTGACAATTTAGACTTTGTGATTGGTTAAGGTAAGACATAGGCTAACCATCGCCCCATCAATCACAAGTCCGATCAATAATACTAGTAATAAAGCATAAATTGGTATCAATTCCATATATTCATATTGAAACTCTTGTGTTGAGACTCAATGAAGAACTTCATGAAAAGATGCGAATATGGATGTTGAATTTGTTCATCTTAAATGAACTTGAAGAGAGCTAAGATATGGAACTAAATAGATGCAATATCTGAACATTCCCTAATTACTTGTCAATTCAATCATTTTTCCTAGTACTTTATCTAGAATAATCTAATGTCTTCTACTAATTGGAGAACATGTAGTATCACCACTCTACTATCAGTGCTTCACTGAAATGCTCTCTGAATATGTGGTTTGAGATAACCACTAACCAATTGATACCATGTCTTTGGTGGCTCTTGGATGACCACTACACAATTTTGACACTTTTAGGTGTCCAACAACATCCTAATGTATAACATGTATGATTCAATTGCAAGTCATTGAATCATAATACTGCCAAGGTTTGCCATCTTTGAAAAATCTCACTATGTAATCATGTGAGCCAGGATGCATGCAATTTGTTAATCTAAACTCCAATCTGATGAGAGAGAACTAAGAGAGGTGAATCAACTTCTAGTCTGATAGATCCTTGAAAATTCCTGACCATTCAATCAAATGCCAAGACACAATGAAGAAGGATCTTCCTGTCCTATGCTAGGTTGAATGACTGTCTATGTGAACCAAACGTCCACATCATTGCTTTCAAAATAAAAATCAACATCCCAATTATGTATGATTCAGCTTAAACTTATTCAACCAAAATTCTTCTAAATTTTGTCATCTATAGACCACATTTGCCCATTTGGAAAATTTCATTCCCATCTGGCCTATTTGATGTTTGTTGTTGTCAAAACTTTCATTATTCCAACCATATTCAATTCAATCATCAATTTCCCCCTTTGTCAGCTGAAAGGAGAAACCACAAGTGGTTTCATGAACCATCGTCACTAGAATTTTGAACTCCCCCCATTAAGGTGCATGGGAGTTTCATCATTCTACTCCATCCTTAGATGCTTAAGAGAGTACCATACTTGTTCCATTTGAGTACAACACAAACTGGGAATGAAGAAAAAACCACATGTTATCTCATCCCACGAGGGCCATGCTCGAAATCTATGCCATAAGGGGACCACTTATGTGAGGTAAAAAAAATTGATGTGCTACAAACATTGGTCTTTACTCGAGATTGAATTGTTCTGTAAGACTTATATAATTTCTTGGTTTTTTATAACCACTCCCAAGGATCGATCCACTCATAGTGAATCTTCAATCTTCCAGGTTTCTTCAGTCTTGAACATCTCTCTAAAAATGGTTATACATTCCACAATGATGCAAAGGATGGATATCAAAACATTGATTATCCTTGTGACAAACTCAATTTCAATGTTAGCACTTCACATTCTGATGATGAATTGGAACAGGTGAAGGTGAATCTTCTTGAAGGAATCGAACACTTTGGAACTAGATTGGTTTTAAATAATTGAGAATATGGAAGGTAACTTCCTTGTCATATCCAAGTCCTGTTCTATTCTTGTTGTAAATGATTTCTTCCCAAGGTCTAATAATGGGCCTGTAAAGAGTATTATGAACATGTTTCTTTGAAATGTGTTGAAGTTGATTTACTGCATGTTGTTGTAGCATTCAAAGGTTTTCTTCACTAAACTCAAAAGAAAACTCTTGAAAAGTAGGTTCATGAATAGATTCATATGTTTTTTTCCTCTGGAGTTGTCTTTTTGAGGTGCTCCTTCACCGACTGTTGATAAAAAAAATCATCATCATCATCATAGAGAGGATTGTGCTGAAAAAAAACTAGTTTAGAACACTTCACTCATTGTTGATTTTTGAGATCCGTGATTTCATCATTGAATAGTTGGGATAGAGTTTGAAGAAGTCTAAATTTATCTTGCATCATGTGCAAACAAGTTAGCACTGATTGAAGGATTTCTTTGTTCAATATGACTATGTTGTCTTCAATGGTGTTTATTAGAGTGTTGAGTAACTCTAATAATTCTAGATTTTGAGCCATTTAAAAAAACAGTAAATGAGGTCTCCTTGTGCAGGTAGATCGTGATTAAAATTTGAATCGATAGAAGAAAAATTATTTGCAACTCACTCACTTGAATCGCTTTCTTGAACTTAACGCTTGCTTGATTTTGTTTCACGCTCGCTTGTACTCGATTGCTTGAACTTTTCTTTCTTTCGGCCAGGAAGTTGAGGGTGTGGGTGGTAGGTTCAACCGAGAATGCACCTTATGAAAAATTAAATTCAACTCAACTTGATTTCAAAAAGATAAGTAAACTTACAAATACATCATTGAAAGTACAAATCAACTTAAAATTCTCCATGGTGTGTTGAGTTTGAAATCTTTGATTTTTCCATCACTGATGTGGTTGACAAATTGAATTCTTGAGAACATTCTTCACATGTTCTTGATCATATGTGCTTATTTGTGCTTAAATAACATTGTGGATGAACTTGTGTGGGTTCTGTTAAATGCTAAAATTGTAAGTTTGTTTATGTCAAAACTAGACAGTAAACAATATAATCCTCCACGAAAATTTCACCACAACACACTACATAAGGTGTACCTAATATCTCCATATTCAATGTCAAGTGGATCTAGGATACATAGCAAAAAAACTTCAATTTTATTATAAGTATCTCTGTTACAAGACCATATACAATCAAAAGGCTACAATGTACTTTCTCCTTCACCATGATTTAACAAGGATTTCAATTCATAATATTTCTCTTGTGCTCTCAAAGGCTTAATAAAAAAATAAATTTCTTCTCGAGAAAAGATTGTATTACAACTTCCCATAAATAAACTATTTAGTTCTCTTTAACTCCCCCTTTATCACTTTTATTTAAAAAGTGAAAATATCATAAAGTAGTAATACTTCAAATTAGATTTAGAAGTACATTACTTTAAAAAATATTTCAAAACATATATAAATATTCTTTTTATATCCCTTTTAGATACCAATCTTAAACTTTAAGAAGTGATTTCTGAAAATTTGTGCATATTTTCGTTTTATATGCAGAAATCATAAATGAAATCTAATTAAAAATTGTGCATTGAGACATCAAAAAGGAGTGAAATTTAATACCCTTTGTTCTATGTGATGAGATTCAATATTGGAATTTTGGAAAAAGTAGTGCACCATTAAAGTGGAAATATGACAGAAGTTCCACCATTTTTTGGCATTTTCTTTGATGATTCATTTGTTTTAGCCCATTCCCACCAAAATTTATCTCAGAAAAAAATTATGAAGGTATTTTTAATTCTCTTAAAAAGGTTTGTGTATGCACCATCCACAACAACTTCTCAAATCCCATGAAACAGGTTCCAGATCTTTATCAATAGTAATTAATGTAGGGAGTGCGACATCAAACAAGATATGGTTGATAGTGTTTGAATGCATAATATGGATCACTGGAGAAGATCAAATATTACGAGGTCTTGGATGCTCACATCAATTAGATCTGTAAAGAAAGGGAAAATGACATTAACGAAGTAGAAGGTAGATCGCTTCAGATCGTGGGAAGATATCTCGAATGGGAATGAACTCGTAGTTCCTGACATCGCTTGGAGGAATGGGCAACTATTCCAGATCCGTGATTCACGCTTTTCATCCCTTCGTGGAAATATTCTTGATATTTGGGTTAAGCATAAGTCTTAAAATGAAGGTTGATGAAGGAACCATGTTGTATACAGAACTGCTACAAAGTTAATGGCAAAAAATATTTCACATGTTTGTTGAAACAACTAGACCTCTAGGAGTCATGAGAAAACTTCAATGGACCATGAAATTATTAAAACTACTCAATTCACATCATATTGAGTTTGAAATCCTCATCATCCATGGTTGTAAACATACTCAGGAAACACAAGCAACACAAAGGTGGCTCTTTGTTCTTGTTGGGAACATTTGCATCAATGGTGGTCCATATCACAGATCAGATCGTTGGATACTATAACTTGGGAAAACCGTAAGAAGTTTTATGGATAATATCTAATCAACAAAAAATCAATCGAAAGAACTTTTGATAGACATTTGGGTAATAACCTAAGAATTCTATTTGGAACCTCTATCGCAGAAAACAAAAACTTTTGTTTAGAGAAAAAATCGTTTTTCATTTGCAGCATTAGTTTTCGATTTTGAGGAGAATTTTATCAACAAGTTTTTATCTTTAAACATTTATTTGTTTAATCAATACCCAGAGGGATTTTATATATCTATAAAATATCTTTCCAACGCTATGCTATATGATTAATTTGGATTTGTATGGAGGCCAAAATCTGCATTTTAATAGCTGCATATTTTGAAATTGGACGAAATATGTTTCTTATGAGATGAAGTCTTTAAAAAAGAGATAAATATTCAGAAAAATAAATACCTTTGGTGCGTCTTGGAATCTAGTTTCCAACGCAGTTGAAATCGTTAAAAAATATATATATTGAACAACAAATTTAATTTTTACCAACAGGGACTCCAAAATACATGAATTTCCCCTTCAGTAATGTCTTCTCTTTGGATCATGTGTAATTCCATTGCTTCATATTTTCTTCATTGGATCATTGAGTGATGCGCTTTTTCTTCATTCTTTATCCACCTATTATCTCCTCAAATAAATTGATGGAGATTTTTCTTTTTAGGTGATAGATTGTGGTCCAAAAATTTATTTCTAAATTTATTTAGGTATGTTAGAGTGTCTATTTTCTGTAAATAAACTTGGAAAAAACTTTTGATTTGGTTTTGTCAAGCAAAAGAGAGAATCTCAAGTTTCGATGTTTTAGGCGATCCTGAAAAGCGCTCATTAACCACCGAAATCCTTTGTTCTCAGTAGTTAAGAGGGAAAAGAAAAATCCCAATTAACCAATTGGCATAATCATGAAGACATAACCGCCGAAACTCGATTGATTTGGTGAGATAGGATGTTATTATTACATCATATTAGGATATTGATGCTCTGTTGTCATTTTTAACCACCATTTGTCATTTCATATGGAGGCTCGGCATAACACATAATTTTAGGAGTTTGATTCTCGGCTAACTGTATTGATTAGTCAAATGGCTGATTATTACTTCAAGTCCCAAGGGGATAGGTTCATAATAACCCCAATTAATCACCTTTTCAAATCCAAACTATGTGTAATCCCATGTTTTCATTAACCAACTCACACGCTGAAATCAATTGTCATTGTTGCCAAGTGAAGATTGAGTTTTGTTGCTCATCATCAAGCCATCTGTCATCTAATTCAAAGAAAACCTGAGTCATCAGATTGGGTTTATGCAAATCAAACTCGGATTCATCATGTTCTGTGTCTTTTACCTCGACATACACTCTTATTTCATCCTAAACTTTAGGTGTTTTGTTCCCCTAGCTCGCATATTTTTCCTAAATGGAAGGGATAGGCCAACAAACTCATCAGATGCCGAAAGTTGGGCCAATCCTTAGGTATGAGTTATATGGAACATGGTATCTAGAGGCAAACCCAGAGGTGGACAACTTTTTCAAATAGATTGGCGCCTTATCCTATTATGAAAAACTTGCAAACTTTCACCAACAACTTTCTGAAGCATTTGCCTTATCATGTGATGGAAGGACAATTACTATTGGCAAGGAGGAATTTGTAGTCAATGAGGCAGCCATTACATAGGTTACTGGCCTCCCAAGAATAGGGGCATGTAGGTTTAATACCACTTTTCCTGCAAACATTGAGTTCAGATCCTACTTACAGCCTCAGCATAAGGATCTCATATGGAATAAATACATACCAATGTCCTTTCTTGAGCCTAAATGGAAATCCCTTTTGAAGGAAATCTTTGCATACATCACCTGTGAGGGCAGGTACAACACGGTTATGTTTTACCACTTCAAGATATTGAACCATTTCACAGGCAGGTCTCCCATAAATTTGTCTTTCTACCTGCACAAAGCTCTCACAAAAATGGACAGACAAGTCAAGGCGAAGCCTACCAAAGTGGCCAGCAGGTTGTCACACCAAGGGTTGATTACTCTCATTATTAAAGAGTCCTTGAAGAAGAAACAAGTGGACTGGAATTACTTCTTATTTTGGAATGAGTTTCAAACTAATTTTCAACAGGATGAAAAGGGGAAGAAATATGTTGCTAAGAAGTCCATCACCCCGAAGAAGAGTTGAAGAAAAAGGAAGGTTATCTCACCTCCAAAAGAGCCAACAAAACCATCCTCTGCTAAAAGAAAAAGAACCAAAAGGAAATTACAATTTGGTAAAGAGGGTGAGCAGACCAAGGACCTTGTTGATGGAGATAACCCTTTGAACTTACCATACAATGACTTAGAGCCAAACAAAAAGTTAGTAGAGACACAGGGTGATGAATAGGTTGAGAAAGTTGTAGAAGATTATCCCAACTTGCCCTCACCAAATCCTCCATATGAACACAATCAACCATTAGCAAAAGATTCTTCAAGCAAGCCTAAAGCATCCAAGACTCGAAAAATCAATAAACTTCTGAAACAAATCTATGAGATGAAAGTTTTAGAAAGAGTCATTAAAAAAGAAAATACAGACTTGACTGAAAGAAATGTTGAACTTTATAACATGAACCAAAGGTTCAAGGAAAAGCATGATAAAATCAAAGACAGGAACAGGGTGTTGATAAGAGAGAACATGAAGATGTACACATAGCTTAGACTTCCGAGGCTAAAGTTAAAAGAATCTCAACCTCCAACACATGATCCAACAGGTTTGGAAACTCTAGCTAAGTTAGCTACACCGATGGTGGATATACCACAGTCTTCCACAGAGCAAGTTAAAGCTCCCAGATCTGTACGAGGAAGAGTTGCATCATCAAAGAGGCCTTGAACACTCAAAAAAGCATCAAGGTAATCAATTTTTGCAATTTTGAAGTTTTGGACAAAGCTAAGTTTTCGGTGGTTTAGGCGAATAGGACGACTGTTCATTAACCACCGAAAGTAGAGCTTTCGGTAGTTAATACACCCAGAATTCCTCTGTGTTAACCACTGAAACTTATAACTGACCTCAGAAAGCTAAATTTTGCACAGATCGAGGTTTTACTAATCCAAATCATTTGAAAACACTTGTGATGGATAGATGTTGAATTATAGAGTCATATTCAAGATCCATTTTTGGTGTATAAGGATTAGAAAAGGTAGCCAAGTTGGTTTTGGTACCTATTTTGGTGGCAACAAATTAGGATTTTTGCACAACTCAGGAAATTCAAATTTTATCTCTTGGAAGAGTCATCAATGAACCTTGGAAGGCTATTCTTCACTGCACAAGAACTCTACAAGATCTGAAGACCATGAAATGTGGAATTGACCTCATTTTGAGGATCATTCAATATCTTTTGCAAGTTAGTTTTGACTTTCTATTTTTAGCATATCTGATCCATTAATTCAGGATCTAGATATTGTGTTGTAAAAGCTATAAAGATGAAAACAAAAGATGAACTACAGGGTCGATTTTGAGTTCTACATTATACTCTTTTGTATGAAAGATATTTTCTTTAATATATCAAGTATGAAAGCTTCTTTCATTTGTTATTGTCAAACCCTCATTCATCTTTGTCTATGCATATGAGTGGAATTTGTTCTTTTGTCTCTGTTTAATGGTCCTATGGTAACTGTCATCTTACTTTTGATTGTTAAGCAGGAATCATAAGCATCTTTGGCTAGTTTCTTGACCCATCATATATATGGTTTATGTGTGTTTTGGTTAACCGATTGGTTTTCTTATCCTTCTGTTATACAAACCTATCTGATAAATAGCTCTTGAAGGCCTTGTGTTGCATGAATATAGTTAGATTGTATTGAAGATACAATCGAGATATTAGGATATTCATATTGATCCAAACCCACACTTATTATTGAGAAAATAGTTTCTAAAAATATTAAGTCACCAGACATCTCTGACTTACCGCCTGGGAGAGTTTCCTGGAGTGATAAAAAATTGGTGCCATTGTCGGGGAGAAGAGATTGAAGCTCAACTTCCTTGGGAGATGACATAGATATAGCTTTGATGATAGACAAAGCCTGGACATCATTTGGGTTGTAACCATCTATCTGGCGACTCCATTGAAACGAAGTGGCTTCGAAAAGGGCTCACACTAGGGTGAACAAAGAAGGTCCACTAGCAGCACCAGTTCCAGACCCTGAGAAGATCATCAGTAGGGGAAAAGATTTACAAAAACATGCATTCGGATATGCAAAGACATCAAATCCAGGTATTCAAATAGACAGTTCTTCTTTCATATCTAAAGAATGTCTAGTTGAATCCCCTACTGCTGAAACTCATAGTTCTCAAAAAATTGAAATTGTATCGGAAAGATTGAAGGTTGAGGAGCCTTCAGTTTCCTCTAATATTACAGACTCTGTTTTTTAGCATGATATTACATCCAACCTTAAAGAAGTAATTACAAGATCCCCTCAACAAAAAGTATCCTGATCTTCTTCTTCTTTGAATTCTTCACCCACAAAGCCTATAGAGGGTGTTTTCTATACTCATACAAATCTGCCTGTTCTTGAAGATATTTTACAAGATCTTTCCTCTAAGGGAGGAGAAATCTTAGCCTTATTTCTTGGTTAGTTTTACAAGGCCTCTTATTTTCCACCCATTTCTAAAAATTTTGTTGAAAGTGAAGTAAGACAATCATTTTTTATAAACTCAACCATCCTATCTCAACCTTCATCTCCTCAAAATTCTTCCTCTGCGTCAACCCCTAAGATTGCCATGGTTGTCCCTTTAACCAATATGGAACAAATCTTAGCAAATAGGTATGCTCCACTTGTCTTTCCAAATCCATTATCTGCCATGCCAACTGGAGATTATCAGAAATATATGCCAAAGTTTACTGGAGCCGGGGATTATACTGTCGAAGAACATATAGAATATTTTTATCCTTATGCTAATAATATTAATATTTCAAAAGAAGATGTGTGGACCAGAGTTTTTGTGCAGAATTTGGATGGCCAAGCTAGGAAGTGGTTCAAAGAGATACCAGCAAATTCAGTGATAGGTATTGAGCAACTAGATGAGATCTTCTTAAAACACTAGGGAGAAATAAGATATCTTCTCTATTACATTTCTGAATTCAGAAACCTAAGAAGAGAAGATGGGGAGTCGGTCTTAGACTTCATCAAAAGATTCAATAGGATGTTTGGCAAGATCCTTCTAGAGATCAAGCCAAGTTATGCATCAGCAAAGATCATATTTTCTGCTTCTTTTGATCCAGATTTTTGTTTAATCCTTAGAGAAAGAAGATCAACCACACTTGCTTTAATGCAAGATGCTTCTCTCGAAGTCAAATCAAATATTATGGCATCTCAGAAACTCAAAGGAAAAGTTGAGAGAAATAAGTTTTTTGTTGAGCCCCCTTCTTATTCTAATAGAAAAATGGAAAAGATGGCCAAGATGTTGGACATCTTGACATCTGAAATGTCAAAATTGAAGATTTAGAGTCAACATCCAGCAAGGATAAAAGAGACAAATGCTTTTGTTCCTAGAAATCAAAATAATTTCCCTTACAGAAGGAACAATCAACAAGTCCAGATCCTTCAGAGAGACAAGAATGCAGCTGATGATCAAAGAATCAGACCCCCTTTCCAAAATGCAATGCTAGAAGAGGAATAGGGGCTACCCTATGATGAAGTTGAAGAAGCAGATGGCATAAATTGTTTTGGTGATGAAAATGATTTCTCCTTTTTGACACAAGTAGATCATGAAGAAGCCCAGATGGATCAGGAGATTCATGAGGCAAGTATTGAAGAATATGTCTATCAGACAAATGATTAGCAAGGTTATAATTTAAGATCTAAAAATGTTGCTCCTAAACCATTGCCCGCTGCTACTATGAAGAAGAAATAAGTTGTTGCCAAGCAGCTTGCCGCTGCTATAAAGTAGACCCCCATTTCTGGAAAACAACAGTAGAAGAAATCTCAACCCCAAGTCAAGGAGAAAGCTATCCTCAGAGCTCCTTCTAACGAGGTAAAAACTTCCGACAAATCATCATAATCTTTCAATTTCGAATCAAAAATTCAGAAAGTAAAAATACCTATGCCATTGACCGAAGTTATGAAGAATGACATTTTCAAGTCTTCCATCCTGAAGTCCCTTGAACCAAAGACCTCTTTATCTACTGATTTCATAAATTTACAAGATGACAAGCCAAGAGTAACTATAGGGCCTATGATAGAAGACCAAGATGACTCTTGTCCACCTTTCTATATATCCTTAAATGTTCATGATAATATCCTTCACAACTTCTTGCTTGATTCAGGAGCATCACATAATCTTAAGCCCAAAGCAGTGATGGAGGAGCTTGGGATTGAGGTCACCAAACCATATCATGATCTCTTCTCTTTTGACTCTAGGAAAGTCAGATGCCTTGGCCTCATACAAGACCTTGTTATAAACCTTGCCCAATTGCCAATGAGAAGCATGGTAATGGATGTCGAGGTTGCTGATATCCCACCCAAGTTCGGACTCCTCTTGTCATGTCCATGGAGAAAAAGGTTAGGGGGTACCTTGCAGATGGATCTTTCGTATGCTACGATCCTGGTGTTTGGAGGAGAGGTAAAAAGACTTTACAGAGAGAATCAACTTGCCTACATCATCAGTGATGCAAAAAATTATGTAAATCATCCTATTTATGCTATAGACACAGACTTTGGCTCACGTATCCTTCAAATAGATGATTCTTAGTCAGATCCTTTGCAGCTTGTGAAGCCCACTGAACAACAAACTAATGAAAAAGGTGTTCTAGTTTGGACCATGTATTTTGATGGTGCCAGTACCAAAGATTCAGCGAGTACAGGAGTATTTTTGATTTCTCCTTTGGGGGAGGCTATGCATTTGTCTTTTAAGCTTGATTTCAAAACTACTAACAACATAGAAGAGTATGAGGCTTTGATATTGGGCTTAAACACAACCAAGGAGATGGGGATTAAAGGATTAAAGGTGTTCAGAGATGCGGATATCATCATACAACAAGTAAATAGTACTTTCCAAGCAAAGCATGTCAGATTGAAAGCCTACATGGATGAGGTATGGAAAATCAGAGATTCTTTTTCCATTTTTGACATTTATTGTTTACCTAGAGATATGAATCATCCTGCAAATTCCCTTGCTGTCTCAACTAGTCTGTTTATTCCTCCCATGCCTCCCAGGCTCAATTATGAGATCCAAGTCAAATATAGACCATCTTTTCCCGACAAAATTAAATACTGGAAAGTTTTTGAAGATGATGATGAACTTAATAGATTTCTCCGGGTGGTAGATGAATTTTCTTATATGCATGTCGACTAGCAAAATAAAAATGTAGAGGAATCCCATAATCCTAAGCTAAAACAAAAATTGGGTCAGCATGATATTGTTCAACTGCCTAACAATTATATACCTCGGGGTTTGGTACCTCTTGAAAAGTTATTCGATCATAACGATGTCCCCTACAAGACAGATAAGAAGGAAAAAGAACCTGTTGTTCATGAGCACAACATAGGAAGCGAAAGCCAGCCTAAATTCATAAATCTGTCCTGTGAATTCACTGTTGATCAGAAGTCCAAATATTGCAGCATTTTGAAAGAATTCTCTGATGTTTTCACTTGGAAATACAGTGATTTGAAAACTTATGACCCTGAGATCATTCAACAGAAGATCCCACTTGAAAAGGACACCATCCATTTCAAACAAAATCTCAGACCTATCAGTCCTCTTCTTTTTCCTGTAACTGAAAGAGAAATCAAAAAGCTTCTTGGTGCTAAGATCATAATCCCTTTAAGATACTCTAAATGGATTGCAAATCTTGTAATAGTGAGAAATAAAAATGTTGAGGTCAGGTTATGTGTAGACTTTAGAAACCTAAACAGATTCTCAAAGAAAGATAACTATCCCCTACCTAATATGGAACATTTGCTGCAAAGAATTTCAGGCGCTACTGTTATGTCTTTCCTGGATGGTTTTTTTGGCTATAACTAGATTTTTGTCCATCCTGATGACCAAGAGAAGACTACTTTTACTACTCCTTGGGCTACCTTCATGTACGCCAAAATGCCATTCGTATTAATGAATGCAGGGGCCACTTTTCAAAGGGCCATGGACATAGCTTTCGTGGGTGAGAAGGACAAGTTTGTCCTCATCTATATCGATGACATCACAGTTTATTCCAGTAGTCATGAAGAATATATAAAGCATTTAAAAAGACTATTTATGAAGTGCAGGCAGTTCAGGATTTCATTGAATCCCAAAAAATCTCATTTTTCTCTCAGAAAAGGCAAGCTCCTAGGCCACATTATTTCAGCAGAAGGCATGAAAATTGATCCAGCTTGGGTGGAAGCAATTCAGAGGCTATCCTTACCAAGGTTGAAAAAGGATATTCAATCATTGTTTGGTAAGATTAATTTTGTTAGAAGATTTGTTCCAAATTTTGTCGAGCTAGTAAAACACATAACATGTATGTTGAAAAAGGGATCTGAGATAAAATGGACAGAAAATTAAAGGAGTTCATTTCAGGATATCAGACAGGCTATCATGGAATCCCTGACTCTGATCAGTCTGGATTACAGCAAGAGTTTCTATATTTTATCCTTTGCTTTGTATGACACGATGGCAACAGTCTTGTTATAGAAATATGATGACATTATGGATCACCCAGTTGCCTTATTTAGAAAAACACTTAGATATGTTGAACTAAGGTATGATCCTATTGAAAAACAAGCCTATGCTCTCATAAAATCTTTAAAATCTTTCTGAATTTATATCCTCCACTCAAAAGTCATTGCATATGTTCCTTCACCCTCTGTGAAAGATGTTTTGACTTACCCTAATATTGATGGAAAGAGAACTAAATGGATCGCAAAGTTAATCGAGTTCGACATAGAAGTGAAGCCCACCAAATTGGTAAAAGGCCAAGGCCTTGCTAAGATTTTAACAGATGAAAACCATGAGCCGTTGGACATAAATTTCATAGGGGAAAATTCAACGAGTTTGCAGACAGAGGTGGAAGTAGAAGGACAACATAACAATCAACAGGTGGCATAGAATTATTCTTCTTGTGAATGGTACTCAGATGTGTGTGCCTTCGTCAAAGCTTGCGATAAATGTCAAAGATTCACCGGAAAAAAAACAGCTAAAATATCTACCCCTAAGACCTATAGTAGTGAATGGCCCTTTTCAGCAGTGGGGTTTAGATTTTATAGGCGATATAAATCCTTCATCTAGTGGTCAACATAAGTGGATCTTAGTATCCATAGATTATTTTAAAAAATGGATAGAGGCAGTTCCCACCAGGAATGCCACTCATGAGGTTGTCATGAAATTTCTTTATGAAAACATCTTGATTAGATTTGGTTACCCCAATTTAAGGATGGTAACAGATAATGAAACAGATTTCAAAGCCGATGCATTGGTTGACATGTGTGAATCAATGGGCATCCAATTGGTACATTCAACCCCCTACTACCCTCAAGGTAATGGTCTGGCCAAATCATCGAATAAGAGCTTAGTTAGAATCATCAGAAAGTTGTTAGAGGAGAACAAAAAGAATTGGGATTCTAAACTAAAATTTGCTCTGTGGGCAGACAGAGTAACTATAAAAAAATCCATAGGAACCTCTCCATTCAAATTGGTCTATGGAACTGATGCCATTTTTTCTGTTCAGCTAGTTTTACCAGTGGCTAAATTTTTTCAGGAAGAGAAAACTGAGTCAGATGATATGGTAAGAAGAATGTTCGATTTGGTAGAACTGTAGAAGGTCCTAGAATAGTTGGTGGACAAATCAGAGGCTCATAAAAAGAGGATCAAGGATACTTTTGACAGGAAGCCAAAGGTAGATAATTTTCAGGTTGGTGATTGGGTTCTGAAATGGGATGCCCTCATATAGGATAAAGGCAAACACAAGAAGTTTGATTCTTTGTGGACCGACCCTTTCATGAGAAATCAAGTACAACACAACAACACATTCATTCTGCAAATTTTGGGAGGTGAAGAAATGTTCGGTGGCCCAGTCAACGGGCAATTTCTGAAACTCTATTTTGTCTAAGGCTATGAAGCCTGGTCATTGTAATTTTATTTTTAATATTTGTTTCTACAGAATAAATCCATGCCCAATGGAAACATTAGCAGATAGTTTTATGTTTTCTTTTTTCAGGAAAGGCATTGATTATGTGGTTCTTGAAACCTCACAGGGAGGCATTCATCCCCAATAGGAGCTAGTGTTATCTCCTCAAACAAATTGATGGAGATTTTTCTTTTTAGGTGATAGATTGTGGTCCAAAAATTTATTTCTAAATTTCTTTAGGTATGTTAGAGAGTCTATTTTTTGTAAATAAACTTGGAAAAAAAATTTGATTTGGTTTTGTCAAGCAAAAGAGAGAACCTCAGGTTTTGGTGGTTTAGGCGAGCCTGAAAAGCGTTCATTAACCACAGAAAACCTTCATTCTCGATAGTTAAGAGGGAAAATAAAAACCCCAGTTAACCACCAAAAAGGTTTCTATGTGGAAAAAGAAAAGCATGTGCTTTCACATGAGCCAACTGTCAGTTGGCGTAGTCATGAATACATAACCACTGAAACTTGATTGATTTGGTGAGGTTGGATGTTATTATTACATCTTATTAGGATATCGATGCTCTGTTGTCCTTTTAAACCACCATTTGTCATTTCATATGAAGGCTCGACATAACACAGAATTTTAGGATTTTGATTCTCGGCTAACTATTTTGATTAGTCAAATGGATAATTATTACTTCAAGTCCCAAGGGGATAGGTTCATAATAACCCCAATTAATCACCTTTTTAAATCTGAAACTATGTGTAATCTCGTGTTTTCATTAACCAACTCACACGCTGAAATCAATCATCGTTGTTGCGAAGTGAAGCTCGAGTTTTGTTGTTGGTCATCAAGCCATCTGTCATCCAATTCGAAGAAAACTCAAGTCATCAGATTGGGTTTATTCAAATCAAACTTCGAGTCATCCTGTTCTGTGTATTTTACCTCGACATACACTCTTAGTTCTTCCTAAAATTTAGGTGTTTTGTTCCCCTAGCTCGCAAATTTTTATTAAATAGAAGGGATAGGTCAATAAACTCATGAGATGTCGAAATCTAGGCAAACCCTCAGGTCTGAGTTATATGGAACATGATATCTAGAGGCACACCGAGAGGTGGCCAACGTTTTCAAACAGATTGGCACGTTCTCCTATTGTGAAAAACTAACAGACTTTCACCAACAACTTTCTGAAGCATTTTCCTTATCCTACGATGGAAGGACAACTACTATTGTCAAGGAGGAATTTGTAGTCGATGAGGAAGCCATTACAGAGGTTACTGGCCTCCCAAGAATAGGGGAATGCTAGTTTAAGACCACTGTGCCTGCAAACATTGAGTTTAGATCCTATTTACAGCCTCAACATAAGGATCTCATATGCAATAAAGACATACCAATGTCCTTTGTTGAGCCTAAATGGAAATCCCTTTTGAAGGCAATCTTGGCATACATCACCTGTGAGGGCAGGTACAACAGGGTTATGTTTTACCACTTCAATCTATTGAACCGTTTCACAGGCAGGTATCCCATCAATTTTCCTTTCTACCTGCACAAAGTTCTCACAAAAATGTCCATACAAGTCAAGGAAAAGCCTACCAAAGTGGCCAGCAGGTTGTCACACCAAGGGTTGATTACACTCATTATTAAAGAGTCCTTGAAGAAGAAACAAGTGGATTGGAATTACTTCTTATTTTGGAATGAGTTCCAAACTAATTTTCAAAAGGATGAAAAGGGGAAGAAGTATGCTGCTAAGAGGTCCATCACCCCTAAGATCATTCGAAGGAAAAGGAAGGCTATCTCACCTCCAAGAGAGCCGACAGAATCATCCTCTACTAAAAGAAAAAGAACCGAAAGGAAATTACAGTTTGGTAAAGAGGGTGAGCAGAACAAGGACCTTGTTGAAGGAGGTAACCCTTTGAACTTACCATACAGTGAATCAGAGCTAGAGAAGGAGTTAGCAGAGACACAGGGTAATGAAGAGGCTGATCAAGTCGCAGAAGATTATCCCAACCTGCCCTCACCAACGCCTCCAGATGAACACAATCAACCATTAGCAAAAGCTTCTTCAAGAAATCCTAAAGCATCCAAGACTCAGAAAATCAATAAACTTCTGAAACGAATCTATGAGATGGAAGTTTTAGAAAGAGTCATTAAAAAGGAAAATGCAGACTTGATTGAAAGAAATGTAGAACTTTATAACATGAACCAAAGTCTCAAGGAAAAGCCTGATAAAATCAAAGATAGGAATTGATCTAAAATTGAAGAAGACTTGAAATCTTGAAATTATTTGTAAGTAAATTTTATGTGTTAGAAGCAAATGGATCAACTTTGCAACACATTAATTAAAGGATTACTCATGCAAGATACAAATAGATAGCAGCATAATCAATGAACATAAGAACATAAACACAACAATTGATAAAGGAGTTCACCCCTCTCTTGGGCTACATCTCCTTGTCTAGATTCCAATGGATCATTATTATTAATTTCTCAAAGTGCTCAAAAACATGCCTTACAATGCTCAAACTGACCAACAAACTGCTCCAATGGCTTCAGAGCATCCAAAAACCCTGGTTGGGCTTTTTTGGCACCTCAATCGGTCAAAAAATGAAGAAGTTAGGCCTCCTAGAAGTCCCCCCTTCAATCTTGTTGTCTCTGCATATACAAAATGCACCCTTGTTTCATGAACCTAGCACACATGCAATTTAAAGCGTGAAAACCTAGCACCAGGTGCAACCGCGCCAACGGTGCGAACTGTAGGACGGTTATGGGCGTGCCAGCTCCTAACCGCCTAGCACCTGGGCATGTGAGTCATCCATACGACTGCACATATATACATATAAAAAGGCCATGGGTTAAAACCCAAGTCACATGGGAAGGCCCCATGGGACCACGCACGCGGACCGTTGAAAACTTTTAAACCAACGCACATACAACAGGGTCATATGATTGGCGTCCATATGACCAGAGCTTTGGTTATGGTTTTAAAAATACTGCGTGATATATATATACGGTTACATGTAATGAATAATATAACCACGGGTTGGGGCTAAGCCCCGGCCCGACCCCCCGCCAATGATTACAAAAACCAAACATAAATATATACTAACCCATATATGAAATAAGGAAAAAGCGGTGGTACAATGGTCGGGTGGATTTGTGAAGGCTTTACATGGTGGGGAGGTCCGGGGTTCGAATCCCACATACTCCATAAAATTTTAATAAACAACCCAACAACCAATAAAGGGGTGCCACGTGACAGCCCATGACTGGGCCACGTAGCACCTTACCATTGATCCAAATTATATTCCACGTGTTGCATTTCGATTCGACCAATTGTTAGCCACGTCACCTATGCCACGTCAGCGTATGGACGTATGGCCCTGCCACGTCAGCCTGTACGGACTGTACAATCAGTGTCCCCTTTATTTGCTTGTTTGACATTCCGAACAGATTACAATATCTCTCGCTCCCGATGTTCATTTGAGACGAAATGAGTTGCATTGGGTTCACAACGATGAGGCCTACGCTCTCGTCCAGTTTGAAGCAATTCTGAGCGCTTTGAATTTTTGAGCAAAATTTGATCCCCTGATCACACCTCCCCATTGGGAAGGTTTTGGACCTCTAAAAGACTATTTTCAGTCTATGTGAAGATGAGGGTATAGTTCCCTGACCCTTCCAACCTCAATACACTTGTATTTTCTTGGATTCATCCCTTTAAGACCAACTCGAAGATACTCCACATTTCCTCGTTTTGAAGTTCGCATTCTCCTATTAAGGATGGTGTCTTCACGGAGTTTTGTAAGATACTCTGGGGAAAAATCATCTATGGAAGGAATCTGAACATGCTCTCCTTGATCATCAATCAATGCAGGCTCATACAATTTCAAATTCTCAACATTAACAACTGCATACATCTGCATATAAGGAGGTAAATCTAAACGAAAAGTATTGTTACCAATCTTGTTGATAATCTTGAAAGGAACATATCGAATCGGTTTCAACTTTTTACCTTCTCCTTTAAGGCTCTCCTCACTGATGTAAAGACAAACTTCATATCCAACTTGGAAACTGTGATCAACATGATGCTTGTCATGTCTCATCTTGTACTTGGCCTGACTCTTTTCCAACTTCTCTTGCACCACTTGATGTATCGACTGGATTTGTTCAATAAAATTTTCTGTCCTATCAATGTCATATTGACTATCGACAACAATATCCTTCCCAAAGATAAAATCTAAAGGAGACTTGGGAAAATAGCCAAAACATGCTTCAAATGGCGACGTTTGAGTTGAAGAGTGCTTAGCTCGATTGTACGCATGTTGAATGTAGTGTAAATGATCATCCCAAAGTTTAGGATGTTTGTTGCAATAAGCACGAAGAAGATGCACAACTGTATGATTTACCACCTCTATCTAACCATCTGTTTGCGGATGAAAATATGTGCTCTTTTTAAGTTTGGTGTCCATGAGTGCCCACAAACTCGACCAAAAACTTCCAACAAATTGAGAATCTTGATCATAAATAATGGACTTAGGCAATCCAAAATGCACCCAAACATTTTGAAAGAACAACTGTGTCGTTTGTTTTGCTATAACCTTCTTAGTACAAGGCATCAAAATACAGATTTTTCTAAATCGATCAACCACAACATAAAGATAATCATGATTTCGTGTTGACATAGGTAAACCACCTACAAAATTCATGGAAATACTTTCCCAAGGTCGAGAAGGAACTGGAAGTGGAGTATACAAACCCAACTTTCGATTTCTAGGTTTACTTGTGGCACACAACGAACATCCTCGAACATATCTTGAAACACTTTCATTCATTTTAGGCCAGTAGCAGTATCTTTGCAAATTAGCCACTGTCTTGCCTACACCAAAATGACCAACAATAAGAGAAGAATGCGCTTCTCTTATAATGTTAATTATTTCCCCCTGTGGAATACAGAACTTGCCAAGATGATACAATAAATTATTATGCACATGATAATCCAATTCTTCAACATGGTTAGAGTGGCACAAAGTTTCATACACTTCTTTGAAATCAGTATCGAAAGCATATTGCTCCACATAACTTTCATGCATTATAGGACTATGCTTAAAAATAACTTAAGCACTAATAATAGGCCTTGAAATCATATCAACGACTTTGTTAAAAATTCCCTTCTTATACCTGATAACCAAATGAAAATGTTGAAGAAAACCCATTGCATAATTGCTTGCATCTTTTAATTGATCAAGCAAATCATCAATTCTAGGAAGAGGATAACAATTCTTAACTGTAATTTTGTTCAAAGCCCTGAAATCAACACACATACGCCATGTACCATCTTT
>ML782051.1:112888-132985 GCA_009831015.1 Picea engelmannii
ATACAAATAGACAGCAACATAATCAATGAACATAAGCACATAAACACAGCAATTGATAAAGGAGTTCACCCCTCTCTTGGGCTACATCTCCTGGTCCAGCTTCCAATGGATCATTATTATTAATTGCTCAAAGTGCTCAAAAACATTCCTTACAATGCTCGACCAACAGACTGCTCCAATGGCTTCAGAGCGTCCAAAAACCCATAGTTGGGCTTTTTCGGCACCCCAATCGGTCAAAAAATGAAGAAGTTAGGCCTCCTGGAAGTCCCCCCTTCAAGCTTGTCTCTGCATCTGCAAAACGCACCCTTGTTTCATGAACCTAGCACACACGCAATTTAAAGCATGAAAACCCAGCACCGGGTGCAACCGCGCCAACAGTGCGAACTGTAGGACAGTTATGGGAGTTCCAGCCCCTAACCGCCTAGGACCTGGGCACATGATTCATCCATACGACTACACATATATACATATAAAAAGGCCAGGGGTTAAAACCCAAGTCACATGGGAAGGCGCCATGGGACCAGGCGCGTGGACCGGTGAAAATTTTTAAGCCAATGCACATACAACAGGGTCATATGATTGGCATCCATACAACTGGAGCTTTGGTTATGGTTTTAAAAATCCCACGCGATATATATATATGGTTACATGTAATGAATAATAAAACCACGGGTCGGGGCTAAGCCCCGACCCGACCCCCGCCAATGATTACACAAAACAAACATAAATATATACCAACCCATATATGCAATAAGGAACAAGCGGTGGTACAATGGTCGGGCGGATTTGTGAAGGCTTTACATGGTGGGGAGGTCTGGGGTTCGAATCCCACGGACTCCATAAAATTTTAATAAACAACCCAATAGCCAATAAAGGGGTGCCACATGGCAGTCCATGACTGGGCCACGTGGAACCTTACCATTTATCAAAATATATGCCACATGTCACATTCTGATTTGACCAACTCTCAGCCACATCACCTCTTCCACGTCATCATATGGACATACGGCCCTGCCACGTCAGCCTGTACGGACTGTACAGTCAGCATCCCCTTTTTTTGCATGTTTGACATTGCGAACAGATTGTAATATCTCTCGCTCCCAATGTCCATTTGATATGAAACGAGTTGCGTTGGGTTCGCAACGACAAGACCTATGTTTTCATCCGGTTTGAAGAGAGTCTGAGCACTTTAAATTTTTGAGCAAAATTTGATCCCTTGATCAGGAATAGGGTGTTGATAAGAGAGAACATGAAGCTGTATAGGAAGCTTAGAATTCTAAGGCTAAAGTTAAAAGAATCTCAACCTCCAACACATGATCCAATAGGTTTGGAAACTCTAGTTGAGTTAGCTACAAAAATGGTGGATATACCAGAGTCTTCCACACAACAAGTTAAATCTCCCAGATCTGTACGAGGTAGAGCTACATCATCAAAAAGGCCTTGAACACTCAACAAAGCATCAAGGTAATCAATTTTTGCAATTTTGAAGTTTTGGCAAAGCTAATTTTTCGGTGGCTTAGGTGAACAGGACAAATGTTCATTAACAACCGAAAGCAGAGATTTCGGTAGTTAATACACCCAGAATTCCTCTATGTTAACCATTGAATCTTGTAACTGGCCAGAGAAAGCTAAATTTTGCATAGATCGAGGTTTTACTAATCCAAATCATTTGAAAACACTTGTAATGGATAGATGTTGAATTATAGAGTTAGATTCAAGATCCATTTTTGGTGTATAAGGATTATAAAAGGTAGCCAAGTTAGTTTTGGTACCTATTTTGGTGGCAAAAAATTCGGATTTTTGCACAACTCAGGAAATTCAAATTTTATCTCTTGGAAGAGTCATCAATTAGCCTTGGAAGGCTATTATGCACTGCACAAGGACTCTACAAGATCTGAAGACCATGAAATGTGGAATTGACCTCATTTTGAGGATCATTCCTTATCTTTTGCAAGTTAGTTTTGACTTTCTATTTTTTGCATATCTGATCCATTAATTCAGGATCTAGATATTGTGTTGTAAAAGATATAAATATGAAAACAAAAGACGAACTAGAGGGTCGATTTTGATTTCTACATTCTATTGTTTTGTATGAAAGACATTTTCTTTAATATATCAAGCCTGCAAGCTTCTTTCATTTGTTATTGTCAGACCCTCCTTCATCTTTGTCTATGCATATGAGTGGAATTCATTCTTTTGTCTTTGTTTAATGGTCCTATGGTAATTGTCGTCTTACTTTTGATTGTTAAGAAGGAATCATAAGCATCTTTGGCTAGTTTGTTGACCCATCATATATATGGTTTATGTATGTTTTGGTTAACCGATTGGTTTTCTTATCCATCTATTATACAAACCTATACGATAAATAGCTCTTGAAGGCCTTGTGTTGCATGAATATAGTTAGTCTGTCTTGATGATACAATACAGAGATTAGGATATTCATCTTTCTTGTTGTTGAGAAAAACACCCTACAGACTAGCAAATTAGGGTCAGACTTTGCATGCATATTTGACCGAATATAAACCACTTTTTTACCTACATCCCAAGATTTAAATCCCTTTTTCTCAGTAAATGCATGGAAAAGGACAACCTACCTTATTACCAACGTTCGATGTTGATCCTCTATTGTGCTTGATTACTTGTTTGCGCTACTCCTTCCAAAGATGACCTGCACTCAAGACAAACAACAACTATGCATGCATGCTACTTCTATACTCAAGGGTTAGAAATCGAACATAAACTAATCAAATCATAGAAAGCTCATGAATTGGGATGGGAAAAGCATTCTTTTTATTACTTAAAGTTAATCAACTTACAAAAGCTGAGACTGGCCACCGCTCCTTGAACCTGATCCTGGGCTCCTCTTCTTCTGTCCTTCAACTGCTTTGCATTAAATCTCCTTTGGCATGAGGAAAGGCTAAAGGGTTGGGACAATGGAATACGTAAATGGGTAGAGTTTCTTCACTATATTTTTTCCCCCTCCAAATGGTACCCCTACCCCTTCTTTTATAGGCTAGAAGGAGCTAGGGTTTTGGATGAACCCTCGGCCATGCATGGATGGGAGTTTCAGTTAACTGACCCATAGATTTTTGTTTCGTCAGCAACTTTCCTTTTTTCGTGCTTTTGTAGGTACACGCGGGCTGTTGTGAGTTAGTCGGCGTGTACACGCATGCAGTAATGGGTCAGGGTGCGTGGGCCTTAGCACAAGAGGATTTTCAAAGAGTTGTTCAACAGAGTTTTGGCAAAGAAGGAATATGAGTTGGCATGATGCCAGGTAAGCATGTGTGGTGCAATTTAGGGTTATAACATTGATCCAAACCCACACTTATTATTGAGAAAATAGTTTCTAAAAAGATTAAGTTTCCAGGCATCTCTGAGTTACAGCCTAGGAAAGTTTCCTGGAGTGATAACAAATTGGCGTCGTTGCCGGGGAGAAGAGGTTGAAGCTCAACTTCCTTGGGAGATGACATAGATCTAGCTTTGATGATAGACAAAGCCTGGACATCATTTGGGTTGTAACCATCTATATGGCGACTCCATTGGAACGAAGTGGCTCTGAAAAGAGCTCACACCAGGGTGAACCAAGAAGGTCCACTAGCAGCACCAGTTCCAGACCCTAAGAAGATCATCAGTAGGGGAAAATATTTACAAAGACAAGCTTCCAGATCTGCAAAGACATCAAATCTAGGCATTCAAACAGACACTTCTTCTTTCATATCTAAAGAACCTCTAGTTGAATCCCCTACTGCTGAAACTCATAGTTCTCAAAAAATTGAAATTGTATCGGAAAGATTGAAGGTTGAGGAGCCTTCACTTTCCTCTAATATTATAGACTCTATTTTTTAGCATGATATTACATCCAACCTTAAAGAAGTAATTAAAAGATCCCCTCATCAAAAAGTATCCTCTTCTTCTTCTTTAAATTCCTCACCCACAAAGCCTATAGAGGGTGTTTTCTATACTAATAAAAATCTGCTCGTTCTCGAAGATATTTTACAAGATATTTCCTGTAAGGGAGAAGAAATCTTAGCCTTATTGCTTGGTCAGTTTTACAAGACCTCTTATTTTCCACCCATTTCTGAAAATTTTGCTCAAAGTGAAGTAAGGCAATCATTTTTTATAAACTCGGCCATCCCATATCACCCTTCATCTCCTGAAACTTCTTCCTCTGCATCAACCCCTAAGATTTCCATGGATGTTCCTTTAACCATATGGAACAAATATTAGCAAATAGGTATGCTCCACTTGTTTTTCCCAATCCCTTATCTTCCATGCCAACTGGAGATTATCAGAAATATATGCCAAAGTTTACCGAAGTCAGGGATTATACTGTCGAAGAACATATAGAAGCCTTTTATGCTTATGCCAAAAATATTAATATTTTAGAAAAAGATGTGTGTACCAGAGTTTTTGTGCAGAGTTTGGATGGCCAAGCTAGGAAGTGTTTCAAAGAGCTACCAACAATTTCAGTGACAGGTATTGAGAAACTAGATGAGGTGTTCTTAAAACACTGGGGAGAAATAAGAGATCTTCTCTATTACATTTTTTAATTCGGAAACCTAAGAAGAGAAGATGGGGAGTCGGTCTCAGACTTCATGAAAAGGTTCAATAGGATGTTCGGTTAGATCCCTGAATAGATCAAGCTAAGTGACGCATCAAAAAATATCACATTTTCTGCTGCTTTTGATCTAGATTTTTGTTTAATCCTTAGAGAAAGAAGATCAGCCACACTTGATTTAATGCAAGATGCTTGTCTCGAAGTCGAATCAAATATTATGGAATCTCAGAAACTCAAAGGAAAAGTTGAGAGAAAGAAGTTTTATGTTCAGCCCCCTTCTTCTTCTAATAGCAAAATGGAAAATATGGCCAAGATGTTGGACAACTTGACATCTGAAATGTCAAAATTGAAGATTCAGAGTCAACAGCCAGTGAGGATAAAAGAGCCAAATTCTTTTTCCCTAGAAAGCCAAATTCTTTCCCTTACAGAAGGAGCAATCAACAAGTCCAGATCCTTAGAGAGACAAGAATGCAGCTGATGATCAAAGAATCAGACCCCCTTTCAAAAATGCAATGCTAGAAGAGGAACAGGGGCTACCTCGTGATGAAGTTGAAGAAGCAGATGACATAAATTGTTTTGGTGACGAAAATGATTCCTTCTTTTTGACACAAGTAGATTATGAAGAAGCCCAGATGGATCAGGAGATTCATGAGGCAATTATTGAAGAATCTGTCTATCAGACAGATGATCAGAAATGTTATAATTTAAGATCTAAAAATGTTGCTCCTAAACCATTGCCCGTTGCTCCTGTGAAGAAGAAAGAAGTTGCTGCCAAGCAACCTACCACTCTTGTAAAGTAGACCCCCATTTCTATAAAATAGTAGCAGAAGCAATCTCAGCCCCAAGTCAAGGAGCAAGCTATCCTCATAGCTCCTTCTAATGAGGTAAAACCTTCCAACAAATCATCATACTCTTTCAATTTTGAATCAGAAAATTAGAAATTAAAAATACCTATGCCATTGATCGAGCTTATGAAGAATGAAATTTTCAAGTCTTCCATCCTGAAGCCCCTTGAACCAAAGACCTCTTCATCTGATGATTTCGTAAATTTACAAGATGCTAAGCCAACAGTAACTATAGGGCCTATGATAGAAGATCGAGATGACTCTTGTCCACCTTTCTATATATCCCTAAATGTTCATGATAAGATCCTTCACAACTGCTTGCTTAATTCAGGAGCATCACATAATCTTAAGCCCAAATCACTGATGGATGAGCTTGGGATGTAGGTCACCAAACCATAGCATGGTTTCTTCTCTTTTGACTCTAGGAAATTCAGATGTCAAGCGCCAATTAAATAAATATTGAACAAGAAATTTAATTTTTACCAACATGGACTCCAAAATACATGAATTTCCCCTTTAGTAATGTCTTCTCCTTGGATCACGTGTAATTCCAGTGTTGTATATTTTCTTTATTGGATCATTGAGTGATGTGCCTTTTCTTCATTCTTTATCCACCATATCGATTGTCAGAAAAGGGGTCTATTCTCATTTGCAAACCCAATGTTGGGTAGACTATATTAAAATGATATGGTATGCGTCATAGTCGTTAATACATTCCATGATACATTCCTTGATATGGTCCTCGATACAGTCCTTGATACATTCCTTGATACATTCATATATACATTCCTTGATATGGTCCTCAAAACGAAACTACAGTCACTATCGTTGCTCTTCCTTCACAATTTTCACCACGGCTGTGATAGTTTCATCCTCTTTTCACCATGGAGAAGCTATAAGGCCCTTACTACCATAAGATCTCTAATACCAATTGATAAAACAAAGAATATATGATACCAATTGATAAAACAAATAAGAACAACAACATGGTGGAAAAGCATCACTAGCCAACACTTATGTATTCACACCAATGTTAGAAATTTATAGTACAATGGGTGATGCCACCTCATAGAGATATTTCCTCTAGATCATAAAATCATGCATGATGACTAGGATACAAAATCTTAACTAACTCATTATTCATCACTTGAGGATATATTACTAATAACCTAAATGAATAATACAAATATAGGTGACAATTTAGACTTAGTGATTGGTTAAGGTAAGCCATAGGCTAACAATTTTTAGTGATAATACAATGAGAAGGTATTTAAAGGAATCAAGAACTTGCATTGGATTCAGTGATGATCTAGTGAAAAATAGTAAAGGCTATTTATTTTAGTGACGATATAGTGAAAATTCATTTATAACAATAAAGTAGTTGCATTGATTTCAATGATAACCTAACGCAATACAATATGATACATTAATTTTACTCATGGTAGAATGAAAAATAATTTAGAGGAATCAATTATTTGAAATGATTTCAGTAATGAAAAACATTATGATGTATTTATTTCAGTCATATCACAATGAAAATTGATATGTTGTAGTAGAATTACTAAATCTAATCTCCTATTATACCTAATGAAAGAGTTAATAAAAACTAGCTCGTTCTGAAACTTGCATTTCAGCCTCCCTTTAACACAAATTTACTCAATGGTGGGATAAAAAGTACTTTAACATGTCCTCCCTTTAACAAATTTCTTAGCTCGCAAATGATGGATCCATGTTAACTCTTTAAGTATAGTTATGATTAATATTGTCTATATTCTCAACAAACTAAGGTAACTAAATAAATTTGATTAGATTAGATTAATATTAGACATATACATATACATAATTTTTATGATCTACAAACTTTGTGTGATCAACCACGACATAAACTAGCCTATATCCATCTTAAATATGGATCATTCAAGTACCAACCTAGATCCATATTAACATTAGATCTATCAAGCGCCAAGAGGGGTCAAATATCTCGAGTTGCAAACATTTTTTAGAGTGTGAAACTTGAGGAAAGGTTAAAGTTTTTCACCTCAAGAGATTTGATCCCTCTCGATGCTTGATAGATCTAGAGTTAAAATTGATCAAGATAGGTTTATGGAATTTATTATTGATCTTTTTTTTAGTTACGGGAGGTTTTCACCTTCAGGATAACCTTTCTTATATGTGAATTTTCCAACACGTTAAAGGAAAACCATTGAAGGTCAAAGAATATCCCAGAAGAGAAGTCGGTGTCACATAAAATAATAAAGAAGAATTATAATGCTCCAAAAGTAAAGTTGGCTCGAGAAGAAAAACATAAACAAAAAATATGTTTCCCAGAAATTTAGTTCTTCCTTCCTCATTTGGCACACTCTCGTTGATATGAAAATGAAAAGGCTTGAGTCTCTCTAAAATTGAAAGTATAAATTGCATGTGCTTGGGTAATAGGATCAACTTACAAACACATAAAACTTAATGAGTTTTTTTTTACTTAAACATGATAAACATAAAAAAACATAAAAACCATCAAAGTAAACACATTAACACAGAAAAATGATAAATAAGTTCACTCCTCTCTTGGGCTACATTTTCTAGTCGAGCTTCCAATGGATCATTTCCATTAATTCTCAAAGTCTCAAAATCACTGCTTTACAATGATCAGTTTGCAAAATGGATAGCTTCAATGCCTCTAGAATGTCCAGAAATCCCTAGTTGGGATATTCCTGCACCTAGTTTTACCAAAAAATAAGTTGGAATCACTTCCTGGAAGTTTCTTCCTATTTTTTGTTGTCTCCCCTCGCCAAAATGCACATGTGTGTGAACAACTTAGCTCCGAAGCACATTTTCGTGCCAAAACCCAACACCTACATGCATTATGCAAATCATGGCATTCTTTCTAACAATTAGAGNGGTTGGGCATCGAATTGGATTTTTTCACCTATCCCAGTTGATCGTTGGAAATCTGCATTTGTGGTCATATGCTGGAGGGTGGTGTGATTGTGGCTAAATGATGGATATTTCCCTACGACCATTCTTGGACAAATGGAAAGGTTTTATGGTAAGGTTCTCACACTAGGACATGTGGCAAGTGGTAATACCAAGGGTTGGGGCTAAGCCCTGGCCCAGACTCCACCGAGACTATACACCAATGAAAATTCAAATATTTTTGAAGTGGTATATGGTTAAGAAACATATGGCAGGAGGGTTGGTATCCCGACCTATGCCAACACATTTCCACTTTCCCCGAAGGTTGTGGGTTTGACCCCCGTGAATTCCAACCAAAATTTTATACAAAAGAGGGGTGCCACATGGAAGCCCATGTTTGGGCCACGTGGAACCATACCATCAGTCAACAAAATCTCCACATGTTTAATTTGGATAGTTCCACCTCACGTTCCATTCACCTACCATGTCACCCTTTGGCACGTCACCACTTTCCATGTGTAAGTATGGTCACCCTGCCACGTGTGAGTACATAATGTATGGACTGTACGAAATGTACAATCAGCAAAAATTTTCCATGTTTGGAAAAGTGTAAAGAACGTGATATCTCTCACATACTATGTTCATTTTAACCCATTCGATTTGTGTTGGGATCGTGAGGACGATGTCTACGCACAAGTTCTTTTTTAAGAAATTATGAGAACTTTGATTTTTGAGCATATTTTGATCCCCTCGATCACTCCTCCCCATTGGAAATATTTTGGACCTCCAAAGGACTACATTCAGTCGATCTAAAGATGAGAGTATTGTTCCCTCACATTTCCAACCTCAATACATTTATCTTTTCTTGGAATTTTTTCTTTAATACCAACTCGAAGGTATTCTGCATTCCCTCGTTTTGAAGTTCTCATCCTCTTGTCAAGGATTGTATATTCATGCATTTATCAAATATATTATGGCGATAAATCATCTATGGAAGGAATCCAAACATGTTTTCCTTGATCATCAATAAAAGGAGGCTCATACAATCTCAAATTCTCAACATTGACAACTGTATACATTTGCATATAAGGAGGCAAATCCAACTAGAAGGCATTGTTATCAATCTTTTCAAGAATCTTGAAAGGTCCACATCTACTTGGTTTTGGTTTCTTACCTTCTCCTTTAAGCCTCTCTTTTCTAATGTAAATACAAACTTGATCTCCAACTTGGAAATTGTGATCAACACAATGCTTGTGATGTCTTGTCTTACACTTGGCTTTGTTATTTTCCAATTGTTCTTGTATCATTTGATGCACCAACTGAATTTGTTCAATGAAATTATTTTCTCTATCAATGTCATATTGACCATCAATAGAAATATCTTTCCAAAAGATAAAATATAAAGGATATTTTGAAAAATAACCAAACATGCCTGAAATGGAGATGTTTGAGTCAAAGAGAGCTTAGCCCAGTTGTAAGCATGTTGAATGTAGTGTAGGTTCTCATCCCAAAGCTTAATATGTTTTCTACAATCACCACAAAGAAGATGTACTACTGTTCTATTCACCACTTTTGTTTGACCATCGATTTGTGGATGAAAAGTTGTGCTCTTTTTCATCTTGGTGTCCATGAATGCCCATAAGCTTGACCAAAAGTTGCCAATAAATCAAGAATCTTGATAAACAATAATGGATTTTGGCAACCCAAAATGTACCCAAACATACTGAAAGAACATTTGTCTCATTTGTTCAGTTCTAACTTGCTTCTTACAAGGCATCAAAATACTCATTTTTCTGAAACAGTCAACCACAACACAAAGATAAACTTGATTCTTTTTAGACATAGGTAACCCTCCTACAAAGTCCATGGATATGATTTCCCAATGATGATAAGGAACCGGAAGTGGAGTATACAAACCCAACTTTATATTTCTAGGCTTACCTGTAGAAAATAAAGAACATCCTCTTACGTATCTTGAAACACTTTCATTCATTTTAGGCCAATATAAATACCTTTTCAAATTAGCCATCATCTTTCCTATACCAAAGTGGCTAACAATAAGAGAAGAATGTGCTTCCCTTATGATGTTGACTCTTTCACCCTATGGAATACATATGTTGCCAAGATGATACAAAAGCTTATCATGCACATGCTAATACAATTCGTCAACTTGGTTATAATGACACAAAGTTGCATAAACCTCTTTAAAATAAACATATAAATCATATTGTTCAACATAGCTCTCATGCATGGTAGAAATATGATTAAGAATAAATGAAGCACTAAAAATAGGCCTAGAAATCATATCAACAACTTTTTTATAAATGTCTCTCCTATACCTTATAACCAACTGGAATCATTGTATAAAACCCATCCATATGAAGTGTCTTTATTGTTGTAGCTTTGTTTGTTATTGTAAGTATTGAAATGGTTGATCATCTATCTGAATGATAGTTTATTTTCCCAACAAATAATGTTTCTATTTTTTCACACTTTTCACTAATGCATAAAACTCCTTATCATAAGTAGGATAGTTAATCACATCCCCATTAAAAGTTTCAGAATGAAAACAAATGTCCTTACCATGTTGTAACAAGAATTCTCCCATTGCATAATTGATTGCATCTGTTTGGATCTAAAATGGTTGTCTCAAATTAGGAAGTGCGAGAACTATAGATGAACTAATCTTCTCCTTCAATGAATCAAAATATTTGTATTGCTTTCCTCCCCATTGGAAAACTTGCTTGATTCTTGTCACTGCATGTAATGGAGCTGCAATAGTAGAGAAGTTAACAATAAACTTTCTTCAATATTGGGTTGCTCCCAAAAAGATTCTTAACTCTGTCACATTGTTGGGTTTGGGCCAATCCAAAATGAATTTGACCTTGGAAGGATAAATTTTCAGTTCTCCTCCTCCGACAATATGTCCCAAGTAAATAAGTGAGGTCTTTCCAAACTCACATTTAGACATCTTCAAAAGAATTTTTTTTTTCTTCAATACATCCAAAACTTGATTTGCATGCATAACATGCTCTTCATGAGATTTTTTAAATATAAAATTTCATCCAAGTAGACAACCATACAATCATCAAGAAAATTCCTTAAAACAACATTCATGACTCTCATGAATGTAGCAGGAGCATTACACAGCCCAAATGGCATTACCATCCACTCAAACAAACCTTGCCTTGTTTTGAAATTTGTTTTCCATGTGTCTCCTTCAAAAATCCTAATATGATGATATCCACTTGTCAAATCCAACTTAGTAAAATAATTAGCATCTTTCAATTGATCAAGCAAATCATTAATTCTAGGAAGAGGATAATGATTATTTACCCTAATCTTGTTCAAGGCATTGAAATCTACACACATGTGCCATGTACCATATTTATTTGGCACTAAAACAATTGGTGACCCACATGGTTATGTTCTTGGCATGGTGAGACCTTTTTCAAGAAACTCTTGGATTTGTTTTTAAATTTCAGCATTCTCCATGACTGACATCATGTACATACCAATGTTTGGAAGAGGGAAATATTTCTGCAATTGTATATCATATTGGATACCCCTTTTTGGAGGAAATCATTTTGGTTCCTGAAACATCATATCATATTGGTTAAAAAACTCACAAAAATCAGATTTCAACTTTTCATCACAACCTTGGAAAGCTTCTTTTTCAACATTGTCTTTGGGTTTGATCATCAACACAACAAAATTCTTACTAGCATTGACTAATCTCTTCATTTGTCCATCATTTACAAGTGACAAATTCAACTTATTTGTATGTGCTCTAACAATGTACTAAACTCCATTTTTAAAGAAATGATACTTGTTCTCATGACGATGAAAGATGTCTCTCCTATTATATAAATATGGGCTTCCCAACACAATACCACAAATATCAAATAGAATAACATCGAGCTCTACCTCATCTATAAAATTTGATGTGATGAAAAATCTAAGTTTACACCTTCTTGTCACATATCCATCCTAGAGGGTATGGTTTAGGATGTTGAGTGTTTTCCAATTTTAATTTATTGACAATGTCTTCACGTATGAAGTTTTCTTGATATCCAGTATCAAAAAGAGTATCTATCTTGGTATGCTTTGAAATAACCCTAATGTGAAAAATCTCCATTCTTTATTTTTCATGTTGAGTTTCATTGAGGCTACTACTACTTGAAGAACTAGTACTTGCAATTGAATCCTTACCTTGAAAACCCATGGCTATAATCTTTGTTTTGTCACCTGAATCAGATCCTAAATCATGTTGTGTAGTTGCAATAGTCTTTGGTTTTCCTTTGTTGTTCAACTTTTGGGGTCTTTTTTTAGGATGAAGTTTCCAACAATGGTCTTCTCTGTGGCCATATTTTGAATAGTCCTTACATTTGAGTTTTTCTCCCTCTTTTCTAACTGAAGCATTATTTCTTCCATTTCTGATGAAATTCTTCTTTTTGTTTTCTACATGAACAAAAGGTTTCTTGTTTCCCTTTTGAGGTTCATTCCTCCCTCTTGCTTCCAAATGAGTTGTCTGTGCACAAACTTCATCTAGACTTGTAGGGTTAAAAATAAGTATTATGTGCCTCAAGTAGCTATGAAATCCTCTATTTTATTTGAGTAAAGTTTCTTGAGAAGTTAAATCTATACCGAAAATAAAATATCTTCTTCTAAATTCTTGAGTGTAACTTTACACACTTTTACCTTTAGCTTGTCTAAAATTTTTCCAATCCATAAAAGATTTCTACGTGTATGCTAATGGATAAAATTTTATTTTAAGTGCAACAATAAAATCATTCCAAGAGGATAAAAATTTACCATATTTCTTCATGTCCACTTTAGTTTTTTATTCCCATCAAAAGTGTGTTGCACTTTCCAATATAAAAGAAGCAAGTTAAATCTTAGTTTCATCATCTTTGATTCCTTGTATCCTACAATACACTTCAATATGATGAATCCAATTATCCAATTTCTCATCATTTACCTCTCCATTATACATAGGAACTTCAAACTTAATATCAAGTTTAATCAAAGGCGTTTGTAGAGGAATATTGCCATGTTCTTTTGGAGAATTTGGAGGTGGTTGTGAAATGGTAGAAGAACTAGAAAATAGAGGTGAGGGAGGTGGAGTACCACCATTCACTCCAGTTACTTTGAGATTTTTATCACCATTACCTTCATTTCCCCTTGGAGGATTTGAGCTTTCACCTTGCAAACTTGCATTTCTCTCCTCAAATAAAACATTCACCGTTTTTTTCATATCATAGAAAGATTTTTTGAAAGTTTCATCCTTTGAAGTTAGAGTTTCATGAATCTCCCCATGAGCCATACTTGGTGAATATCTCCTTGAATATTGAGGTGATTGTGTAGTTCTCCTTGAAAGTTGAGAAATTGGCTCTACAATTTGACCTTTTCCTCTTGTGAGCTTCAACCTTGTAAGGATCATAAAACAAAACACTTTAAAACAGTCAAACCTTCAAAAACCTATGCTCTGATACCAAATTGATCTAAAAATGAAAAGTATTGAGTCTCTTTAAAATTACAAGTATAAAGTGTATGTTCTTGGGTAATAGGATCAAGTTACAAACACATCAAAATTAATGAGTTTTTTTTTAATTAATCACGAGAAGCATAAAAAAACATAACAACCATCAAAGTAAATACATTAACATAGAAAAAATGGAAATGAGTTCACCACTCTCTTGGGCTACATCTCGTGGTCCAGCTTCCATTGGATCATTTTCATTAATTCTCAAAGTCTCAAAATAAGTTCTTTGCAATTCTCATAATGAAACATAGATGGCTTCAATGCATCCAGAATGTCCAAAAACTCCTAGCTAGGCTCTTCCTGCACCTGTTTTGGCCGAAACCTGAGTTGGAATCACTTCCTAAAAGTTTCTCCCAATTCTTTGGTGTTTCTTCTTGGAAAAATTCACCTATCTGTGAAAAACCTAGCTCTGGAGCGAATTTCTGTGCCAATACCCAGTACCCATGTGCATCCTGCAAATTCTGTCATTTAGTCGAATAGTTAGAGGAATATGCACCTAAAGGGAAGGGGGACATGGTTGCGTGCCCCCCCCATGTGGTCGAGCATGTACCTAGATTTATTCACGTGTCACAACTCACCATTGGAACTCTGGATTGGTGGTCTTATGGTGGAGGGTGGTGTGATCGTGGTTAAACAATTGAGAGTTCTTTGTGCCCACTATGGGACAAATGGTAAGGTTTTATGGTAAGTTTCACGCACTGGGACATGTGGTAAGTTGTAAGACCAAGGGTTGGGGATAAACCCTATCCTATAATCCTCCCAAACTATACACCAATTAAAATTCAAATCTTTTTGAAGTGGTATATGGTTAAGAAACATATGGTAGATTGGTTGGTAGCCTAGCCTCCCCCAACACATTTCCACTTACCAAAGAGGCCATGGTTTTGACCCTCACGGACTCTAACCAAAATGTTATACCATTGAGGGGTGCCACGTGGTAGCCCATGTCTGGGCCACATGGTACCATACCATTGGTCCAAAAAAATTCCACATGTTGAATCTAGATAGGCCCACCTCATGTTCCAATCACCTGCCACATCACCCTCTATCACGTCACCACTTTTCACATGTTAGTACGGTCACCCTGCCACATGTCAGTACGGGTCGTATAGACTGTATAGTCAACATTTTTTTTTCCTATTTGGAAAAGTGGACAAAAAGTGATATCTCTTGCATACAATGTCCATTTGAACCCATTGAAGTTGCATTGGGATCGTAAGTATGAGGCCTACACATGATTTTGTTTTCAAGCAATTTCGAGCAGTTTCATTTTTTAGCATATTTTGATCCCTTGGATCACTCATGGAGATACAATGTAATATTGGTGCAGAGTTCTAGTTGCAATGCAGAAGGAAGGAAGTAGGGCACATCTTGGCTAGGGTTTCCTCATACCTCTCTTTAGGGTTATTCTTTTGTGATGCACATGGTGAAGGTCAACTACTCTAGAACTCTAGATAGAATGAGTTGCAATTGTATTGTTGGTTATCTCTTGGTGGTGTGCTAGTGGAGGCTAGAAACCTTAGTTCTCTCACTAGGGTGTGTTGCATCTATGTTGTTGGGTTAATTATTTGTAGTTTTCTCTAGTGGATAGAGCTTGTTCTTTATTATTTTTCCTTGGAAAAGATATTTTCTATAAGAAGGTTGTTGGGTTTTCTCCCCTTGTGTAGAAGGGTTTCCTAGGATGTATATGTTATGCTTGGGGGTGGCACAAGTAGGTGCCTATGGTTGGGTGGAAATGGTGCAACATCACCTACGGAGAAACAAACATGCAAAATAAGTTTAAATTTATATGGTAAATCTAATGTTAACATAATTAATGGAAATTCAATATCCATGACTAAGAGAAGGTCCATTAAAACCTCTCTTCAATGTGTGTAGCAATGCATTAGGTTACTTATTGGAAACCAACAAACAATGTTGTCGTTATTATAATACTCTTTAAATTATTAGAGATATCTTGTTGTGGCTATTATAATACTCTTTAAATGATTACGTAGATCTTGAGATGATTATGGAGAAACTTGTATTATTCTTTCAGTGATTGTGGACAAAATTTTAGATGGTTATGGAGATCTTTGTCTTAATAATCTAATTTTAAGGTCATTTAAAAACCATGGAGATATTTGTATTAATAATCTTATTTTTATGTCATCGACAAGCCACACACCAATTTGGTGTATGAAACCTCCTTGTTTGTGGGACAAAGGAACGCCCTTCACTCAACCCTACCCCTCTCTAGACTTGAACTTGAGACCTTTTAGAAGGAAATAAAGACCTTTTAAGAGGAAATACATGTTCTTAACCATTAAACCCACATGATTTTTATATGATTGTGGAGAACACTTCATACAGATAAAAGAAGTTTAAGGTTTAAGTTTAACTCTAGAGCGAAAATACATCTTTATTTGTAAAAAGAAAGTGGTAAAATAATTAGGTTTAAGCTAAATTATTATATATATTTATTATTATAATATATACTTAGAAATTATAATAATTAATAATTAAAATATTAATTGATTGTTTTAATTTTGTATAATATTAATATATGTTTAAATATAAAACTATATTATAATAAAAAATCAATTATTATACATCATTAAATTAAAATATTAATTAATAATAATAAACTTAATTCAACTAATTATTTGTCATTATTTTTATTAAATCAAACCAAATAATATTAGGAATAGATCGTCACACATCATGCTTATCTTTAAACAAAGATAATCATTTAGATATAGTATCTATAATAATTGTACTTATAATATTAATTTAATTTAATTCAATTAATTTTTTTAAATTTACATAATATGAATATGTATTTAGATATAAAAACTATATTATAATAAAAAATAAATTATTATGTTTTCATTATAATTAATTATAATAATTCAACCAATTACTTTACTATTTATTAGGCTTGTACACCTATTGGAAATGGACACATTTAATAGATTTTTAATTTTTAATGAGATTGTTATAGACATAGTTAAATATGAATGAAATATCTTTTGTGGTCACAATAAATGAATGGTTTTAATTTCAATCATTAAATTTTTCATTGTTATAAAGACATTCCTTTATGTGTTTACTTTTTTACATTTACTTAAACTTATTTAAAAATTAATATGGAACCCTAAAAATTGACAAACACATTCCTTTATGTTATGGAACCCTAAATTTTTCATTGTTATAAAGACATTCCTTTATGCGTTTACTTTTTTACATTTACTTAAACTTTTTTACTATTTTACATTTACTAAATTGACAATGATTAACAAAGATTAAAAAATTGGAGAGATTGATATGGAGAGAAGAGTATATATGTATGAATCAAAAGTCAAAAGTCACGTTCCATACAGTTTTGTTTTAAAAAAAAATTAATAAATCGTGCAAAACAACTTGGGAAACCCGTCAACGAGCTCGAGGCCACCCCCGCCAAATCTTCAAAAGAGCGTCGGCCAATGCTTCTATTAATATTAGGTTTATGCTAGGATTAAAATTATGCTTAGGATTAGAATTAAGATTATTACGAATAAAGTTATGTTTTATGCCAAGTTTAATATTATGTTAGAGTTAAGGTTTGTAATTTAAATACACCTATGGATATGTGTAGTCATAAACAATAAATAGGTTCAGGGTTTAAGTTCAACTCTAGAGCTACAATACACAGGTTGAGGGTTTAAGTTCCAACTCTCGAGCTACAATACACGTACGTACATATGTAAAAATTAAGTGGTAAAATAATTATGTTTAAGCCAAATTATTATATATTTATTATTATAATATATATTTAGAGATTATAATATTTAATAATTAAAATATTAATTGATTATTTTAATTTTATATAATATTAATACCTTATTGATGATGATGATGATGATTAACATCTACTAAGACCAAAGGGTAAGTGATTACTTTTGATTCTTTAGAATTTTGTTTTTGCACTCGAAAAGCATTAAGAGAAGCTTTCCAAGATCACCATACTTTTGTTGAGTTAAGAGGTTAGGAAGGTTGGTAGTGTGATAAATATTTTGAAAATGAGATCCAATATGGGTATAGGTTGGACAATCTAAGAGAAAGTGATTTTCATCTTCAACCTTCTTAGTGTCGCAAAGGTGACACACTCTTTCATCCCATGGCATTTAAGGAATTGACCAACGCCCAGTTTCACTATGGAGATCGTGATGGATAATTTTGATCTCTAGATTAGGGTTGATTACATCTTTATAATACCTTAATTTTCTTTTTTCCTCTCACTCTTTATCAAACCACATTTTTTCCTTAAATTTTGATTTGACGTTTTTTTTAATAGTATCTTTATTCTGCAAAATGGTTTCTTCCATGATTTTCCAATAGTTTAGCTAGGACCGGGCATCTTTATGTCATCCTCGCTTGAGTAGATGGTGGTTATGAATTGATTTTGAAGAAATTTTAGGTAGCCTCGTCTTCCATGTTGTTTAACTTGTTCTTATACATTAGGTATCTAGTCATAGCCATGCTCTCAATGGGGGAGAGGCTTGTTTCCAAGAGGAGGATGGGATAGGGCATATTTCCTTTAATTTTGAGATTATAGGTTATATAATTCTTTTGAATTTTTTCTATCTTTATCCATGATTCATGAGAGATACTACAACCCTATACTTCACATCCATAAATAATAACAAGTGTAAAAAGAGTCTCAAAGAGGAGTTTCTTCTTATCCCAACTCCAAAGATGAGCTGATTTGCAATTGTTTTCAAGCCCATAATAAGCTTTCCATCCCCCAATAATCATTTTCTCAATGCTATAATTCCAATTGAGCTTGTGGTGAATATCAATTCCAAGATATTTGTATGAAGTCACTTCATGCAAGTTGTTGTTGTCATATACAAAAGTATCATAAGGGATCTTATTGGATTTAATAATCATGACCTTAGTCATATGAGTATTAACAGTCATACCCATATTGGAGCATAAATCCTTGAGGATTCTTAATTGGTTTTCAAGATCATGGGGACTCCTTGCCATAAGAACGATATCATCGGCATAAAGAAGGAGACTGATGACTATACCTGTAAGAGTAGGGCCGACACAACCTTATTTTTCCAAGCATTCTTCTAGCTTATCAATGTAAATGCCAAAAAGGGTAGGGGACAAGGGACAACCTTATTTGACTCTGATATTGTAGTTAATCTCTTTTGACCAACCCTCAGTGTTTTTAACATGCATCCTTATTGCAAGAGCCCTCAACTTGAGAGGCACTTTTATTTCTTCCAACTTATTCCAAAGGTTATTCCTAGGAACCATGTCAAAACCTTTTCTAAAGTCAACAAAACAACAAAAAAGATTGGTTTTAGTATTGCAGCACTGTTAATCCCTAAATAGTGGCTCATTACCCTTTAATTGGGGAATATTATATTAGTAATGTTATTTTATTTATGTCTACTTTAGGCCATTAGTTGTAATTATACCTCCTAGTCTCCTATATATACCAAGGAGACATTTTCATTTTGAATCATCTTGTAATTGTACATTGATGTGGGCATAAAGAGGTTGCCCCATCGAAGAGGCTTATTATTTGAATTTGTCTCTTTTTCAAGGCATTGAGTACTTATTCTGAGGTTTTTCTATGCTATATTGATATTTGGTTCTTAACATATGGTATTAGAGCTCAAGGTCTTGGGGTGTCGCTGCTACATCTGAGACACCTTGGAATTTTTGCTATAAATTGTTTTCTACAATGTTTCTGAAGTAACATATTGGAGGGTATCTAGTAGACAGATCAAGTTACTTTGGGTTAAAAGTTCAACTCCCGGGGCCTTATACTTTTAGAGATACAACCTGTACAATATAGGGTTATGGAATCATCCTGAACTAAGTCATTGCAGAATTTTTTCTATAAAATTTGTTTATGTAACATTTCAGAACTTGAAATATAGATGTTGTTCACAGAAATTAGTAGGGTATATGTGTTAAAAAGTTTAGATTTTGGGTCATCTTAAATTTGTACATACACCTTGTGGAAGATAGGGTATCTGACTAGTACTATTGACTACTCTCAAGAAGGTGTTCCAAGTAAAACAATGATAACTTATTCCTAGAGTATCCAAATTGATTGAGACTGGTTTCATTGGATAGTGGACAGACTCTAATATGTCTATTATGAGTTTCATAATTTTATATCAATTATTTTGTGCGGGGCACCCTATACAAGTGAGATCTCTTGAAAAGGCCAAAAATCAGGAAGTTGTGGG
>ML782051.1:143424-195713 GCA_009831015.1 Picea engelmannii
AGGGTCACACAACGCACATCCTTTATGGAGGATTAGCTCTTTAGGGTAGGGATTATTTTAAGGATGGAAATTTATTTTAAAATGTAGAAACCTTGGCGAATCTTACTAATCCCTCATATGACAACTATAAATGTTTGGCGATATTTTTCTAAAAATATTCAAATTTCTAAGGATTTTATATTGTTTGTATAAAATTTTGGCGATTTTTAAGGTAAAATAATTTTATCGTATAGAATTTGGGAGAATCATTTTTAGAATAGCGAATCTTTTTGGGGGAAAACCATGGAAAATTATCTCATGAGAGAAATTTAGCCCTTAAAGCCATGCATGCTCCAGGGGGATCTGACTGACTGGTTGTTAAGCCCATGAGGGCCCTTATAACTAATTATGATACCTTCGATCTTTAGCAAGGAGTCTCAAGCCCCTCTTGGGAGAGGCATACCTACTTTAGGGATGGAAGCCCCTTTCAACCACTTTATCCTGTTTGGGTGCATATTAGCCTTTTGTTTTATTTTGGTGTGCTCTTTGATTACTATTTGGCCTTAGCATTTGTTTTTTATATATCAAGTCTTGAGTCATCATGGATCTAGACCAGCTTCCCCACAGGTCTCGTCGCTTGTTACAGTTACCACCACATATTGAGTCTCTCCCCTCTAAAAGGAATAACATTATCAAATGTGGTACACACACCTCCACTTATCAGATTTGTGATCATACCAGGGTGAGTATTGAATCGAGTCAAAAATATATTGGGAGTCCTTCAACTCCCATACCTTCAACCAAAATGGTTGTAGTGTCGGAGGTTCCCATCATCACCCCTGTCCATCCTATAGTGAATACTTAGAATATAGCCATGAACCCTTTTGGTTCCCTTTTTCACTTACCAAGCTATAATGTTCATTCCATCCCTATGGACTCGAGTCCTTTTTATTATGGTATGCCAAATTTCACATCCTAATTTTCTCCTTCCATCCTATCATCTAGTATGAATACTAGTATTGGAATTGGGGGAAGATATCCTCCTCATACTCCATTCTCTTTGGTGGTACCCATGTCCCACAAAAAACACTTACAATTGGAGGATTTCCTCCTTTTAACCCGGGGTCTAATCTTGTTCCTAATGCTTCTGGATGGAGTAACCAACCTGGAGGACAAGATACTTCTTACGGTCTGTCCTTTACACCCACCTCCTCTATACTGATTATGACCAACACGTTTGGCATGAAGAATCCACCTTTATCCTCGAAATTCACACACGGAGGAGGTCATTTTCATTCCTTGGGAAACCCCCAATCCAAAGCCACTCTGGCTAGGGGCAATTTTTACAACCCTCATTAGAAAATTCCTACTAGAATGGTGGCCAACCAACCCCTCATGAATCGGTTCGAAGGAAGGTCTTACAATCCCAGACAGGGCCATGATTCTTACCAAAACCCTGTATGGGCTGCAATTTCCCAACAACAATATTTCCAGGGAGCTTGGGGGCCTGATGCAGCAACCTCGTCTCCCTTTTTTGGCCATGCTCAATCTTCCATATTTTTCTAAGTTAATGAATTATCCTGTGTGTCATGATCCAACATGCCCCTCCGTCCCCACCAAGATTCCTTTGGATATTCCTAAATTCGAAGGCAAGAATGATGAAGATCCTGGTGATCACGTTACTACTTTTCACCTTTGGTGCTCTTTGAATACCCTTAACAATGATTCTATTTGGTTAAGATTGTTTCAACAAACCCTCACTGGGGTTTCCGTGAAATGGTATATCGAGCTACCTAGGGGGACATAAAGAACCTTTAATCCGATGGTCTTAGTCTTCCTCAATCACTTCCAATTGTCAGTTCGTTACGATGTTACCTTAGGAATTTTGTCGACCTTACGTTAGGACAAAGCCACTCATATCTCAGATCACATCAAGGAGTTGTGTGGACAGAATAGGTTGATCAAGACCTCCATAACCTCAAAATTCCAGTAGTAAGATCTTATATATGATTATTCTGGGATGCTATATGAGATTCTTCCAGACACACCGAGGTCAAACTATGACCCTAAAGAAAATCTTCGGCCGCATGCCGATGGAATTGTAAGCTCTGCCAATGTGAAATCTACAGTCTCAGTGACAATCCATTTGAAAGAGTTGTCTCTAAACTAGTCTGTAGGAGGGCCATATTTGTCTGTGTTCCCCACTCCCACTCAGTCGATGGATGTACATTCTATGTAATCCTTGACCAACTCGAATGGTAACTAGCAACCAGGAGGGAATAAAAAGAAAGGACGTAATAATAATCATAGGGGTGGAAAGAATAATAATAAACCTAAGGACAACAATAATAATGAGAGGTTGAATAGTAATGTTGGTGAGGGAAAAAAAGAAAGGCAGAAGGTGAAGTTTCCTTGCAATATTTGTACATATGACCACCTTACCTATTTATTCCCCAAACTTTCAAAATCTATGAGGCTTTTATCTCTACTGCCCACTCTGCTAAATAATCATTTTCCACATAATCAACACATGTCCTTGAGCTCCTCGAATGCCAGAAATGCAGTGAGTGGAAGTAAAAAACCAACGATGCAAGACAATGAAAATTTATGCATCAATATAGTTAATTTGAGGTTAATGTAGCCACTAGGTCTCGCGATTAAAGTTCTCCACAAACTATTCCTGGTCTAGACTAGTCTCCCCCTCCTCTGGACACACCCTTATAGATCGAAACAACAGAGCCCCAGCCTCATATTTTGAAAGGAGTAATCAAGTCATCTACCCACAATACTAATGTTAGAGATGCAAATAATTACTTTATTCTTGAGGATTTGGGTCAAACCCATTGTGCGATGTTGGGCTTGGAGGTACTCCATACGTTTCCTTCATAGAGGAATGCCTTGATATTTCTTTTAGGAGCTATAGATCCATGTGGCTCTAAAGTTATGAAGTTTTACGTCACTCATGTGAAGCCTTGCTTGCCTTACCATGTGGAATTCCAAATCCATGTGGGTTACTCAAACTATACCATCAAGCGTATTGTTGTTGATGAAGGTGATGCAACATGTGTGATGTCCCTGGTTAGTTAGAAAGCCCTCATCTCTCCAACCCTTTCTTAGTATCCGACCATGTTGAATTATTTTGAGGGTTGTTCCTTCTGCCCTCACGATATTCTTCCTAACTTTTCGGTCAAGTTAGGTAGGAAGATGGTAGAGGTGGATGTCGAGGTGGTTGATGTGCCTCTCGACTATAACTTGTTACTAGGATACATTTGGACTTATGCTATGACTGCAATCATATCATCCATCTTTCTCACTCCTTGTTTTCCTCTTTATGCATTTGTTGGATGATTGATCCTCGTGATCAACAATTCTCAACTGAAAACCTAGAATATAGCTGTCATAATGTATTCATCCCTTATGGGTACCTTCAAATTCATCTCACCCGTTCATCATGTATATGCCATGTCTAGTAAGTATTCTTTGTCAATGAGGTATGTTCCTTTCCACACTTCATATTTTAATGATCCTTGGACCCTACATTCCTCGAACGCGTCTTGTGAAGGTCAATAAAATGATGGAATGGCCATGCAACTATCAACAACAAAGATAGTGTATCAAGTTGTTCTTGACTCTTCCACTAATCCAAATCATGTTTCCTCGCAAACAGACGAGGAGGATCTTGTTCTATATCCCATATGGGCCACTTCAGTGTCTTGCTCACATGACTTCCTCGATGATACTTTACCTTCTGATGAAACAATCATAGAGGCCATGAATGGTTCTAAGAGGCCATGGGATGATATGCGTCATTTCTCTTATTTTCTCCTAGAGATTGCCAAAATCGAACAAGATGATTTTAGATCTAATTTGAGCGAGATAGTCGGTCACGTCGTAGTTCCACTCGATAAGAACGATATTTATGTCGAACGAAACATGGTGAGTATCTCTTCTACCATCACGATCGATATCTCTTGTACCCCTGACAAGATTGAAAATGTATACATCAGTGCAGATTGTTTGCAGGAAGAAATTATGACCTACACCATTCTCTTCAAGGAATTTCGTCTCTTTTTCATATGAAGAGATGCTAGGAATTGACCCTCGAATTGTCAAAAATGAAATTAAAACCTATCGGGATGCCAAACCTGTTGGACAACGACTTAGAGCTGTCAATCCTAGGAAAGCCCCTGCTATTAAGGAAGAGGTAGTGAAAGTTCTTAATGTTGGATTTATCTACCCAATTCCCTTGACTAAGTGGGTATTAGACCCCGTTCTTGAGAATAAAAAGAAAGGAACCATCCGCGTATGCATGGATTTTCATGACCTAAAAAAAGCCTGTCCCAAAGACAAATTATCTACACCCTTCATCGATCAAATTCTCGACAAATGTGCGGGAAGCGAAGATACTATTTCATCGATGAATTTTGAGGGTATAACCAAATTCAAATTAAACCCGAGGACCAACATAAGATGAAATTTATTTTCCCTTGTGGTAATTTCACATACTGGAATATGGCTTTCAGCCTCAAGAACATCGAAGAAACCCTCCAACGTGATATGAACTTTGCATTTCATGATCTCAAGCACATAATCAAAGATTATATCGACGATCTATTGACAAACAAAATTGATCGTTCTTCAATTGAAATAACGAGTCTAGTCGGGTGTTGTCTAAGTAACCCAAGCTATTTGGTGTAACTCATTCTGGCGGGTTTAATGGCTTCGTTAGCCAATCTAATATCCTAAAATAAAAACAAACAACGGAAAGAAATAACTAATTAATTCCCAAATGTTATATTATATATATACATATGCTTTGATATAGCTATTGTAGGTGTATTTAAGTGGAAAATATGCAAATCTCACTTATGCACATCATTTACAAATTGAAATTTTTAATCAAAACTTACGAATTCAATGTGAAAATGATTGCTTTTAAAAAACCAGATAAATAAAGAACATTTAAATATTTTATGTTTTCTTTTATAAATCTAACTAACTATGAAATGCAAACGTGTAGGAAGTCAAAATCTTAAACAAACATTGTGGTTTCATTAATATGTAAATGACCAAATTGAGAAACACAAAGGAGCTAACCTGTAGTTAGTTTGTGAGATGTATCCAAGCGTCTGTATGAGTGGAGGATATCCAACTGCCATGCCCAAGAGAGAAATGTGAAATAGACTTTATGACTGTTCGAAATAAATTCAAAACATGTATTGGCAGTTGAGGTTTAATGATAGAGGAGGAAACACAAATTGAACCTTGTGATATTATAATTGCAAATAATTATAGTAAGATAAATCTGGGTGTAACATATTTCACTTCATCATTCAACTAAAATTCAAATATAAATCCTATCATTCGAATTGAAGATATGATCATAGTATTTATATGTAGAGAAACAGATTATAGACGTTATTTATAACATAGGTATCCCAAACATAATAGATAATTAAGTCTAAAGCTATCACACCTATTAATATATCAGGATTGACAAAACATATTCATTTATTGAGAATTGAAATTAGGACTTTCCATTTTATTCATATTCATTTATTTTACTTGTTGAGTCATAACATCATTATTTTCACAACCACACCTTTCTTGAGTAAGAAAGGTCACTAAAATAAATGATGATAATTTAAAATTGATTAGAAACAATTTTATTTTCTATTGTGCACAAACTAGCTTAGGATTTGGAGCCTTGGAATAGTATTTTATGAGTAAAATTCTCCAAGGTTATTAAATAAACATATGTGTATGACTAAGGGAGTGGTGAAATCCATTTTATAATTGGTGACATCAAGTGGCTTTGCTTACACCTGAGTTAAGCACAAGGTCGCATGAGGTTGGTTGAGGGGATATCCCCCCAATACCTTCATAGCATCAGATATATTTTTGAGGATCTATTTGTATATGCGGATCTTGCTAGTAGATTTACTTCTGTGAGAGGTAGTGATTTCGAGGTTCCGGGATTTGTTAAACTTCCCATATGGTGGACATAACTTAGGATTGTTCTCTTACGTATCGTTTATGTTACACTTTATTTTCGTCATCCTTATGATCGTTAAGGATGTAAACCTATATGTTGCCTTCAGAGGGGTCAGTGGCCTGAGTTCCTAAAGAGAGAAGGGAGAAGAACTTCTCCTGAGAAAAGAAGTTGTTTTTTCTATGTAAAAACCTTATAAAAAGGGAAGTTCGCAGGTTTCTCTATAGCCAGGGTGCGAGAATGACCCATTCTCGCAGGTTGCACTATAGCCAGGGTGCGAGGTGTTCACAGGTTTCTCTATAGCCAGGGTACGAGAATGACCCATTCTCGTAGGTTGCACTATAGCCAGGGTGCGAGAATTCCAGCACGTGGGAAAAATGAGCGTTTTCGTGAATCTTCTAGAAGGAGAAGCTTCTATGGTGAGGTGACATCTGAATGGTTTGGATCTTACTCGCTTTCATGATTTAGTGGGATCATCCTAACCTCTTCACCTTATCTTCTTCAACTTATAAAAGGAGAGGAATTATCATGGAGAAAGTTAGATTGGGTGAGATTTTGTTAGCTTGAGGTTGGGTTAGCTTTGTTGGTTCTTTGGCTGGGAATTATTAGCTTGGTTGGAGTGGCTTTGAGATTTTATTTGTAAAGATAGATTGTGAGTAGTTATCAGATCTATGATTTCAGGATAAATCCGTGAGTGCGGACACAAACCGATCTCCCTAGATATACCTGGATCTAGAACAAAACAGGACATAATAATACACTTTCCCTAGATCTAACTATTGAATTAAATTGGAAGTGAGAAGAAGATATGTACCTTGTAATCGCTTCCTTGGACTCTGTCATAAGCACTTCCCCCCCAAGAGCATCAACCTCATGTTGATCCTTCACCTTCTTTGCCAGTAAGGTCTTATTCACCTTCTTTGCTTGCAAGGTCACCTTCCATTCCATCTTCTTCGTCGAGCGAAAGTTCTGAAGCTAGTAACTCGGTGAATAAGAAGAAGAAGAAAATTAAGCAAGGATCCAAACCTCCAACCACCGTCAAACATGTTGGAAAACAACCAGTTACTGTTAATCATGCTGAGAGTGTTGATGATGTCAATATCACCCAAACAACCCATAAGCCCAAGTACCCTTCCAGGATTTGTAAGGGTAGCCATCTTCTTAAGGATTGCCATGGTCTATACAAGGTTATAGAAGCATGGTCTACATGCCCTCGCCAGCCCATGTCGTTAGCCTCTGAACAACATGCTGACGACACCCCGTCAACCAGTCATGATACGGTTGGGAAGAAGAAAAGTAGAGTCAAGTTCCCGTGTATGTTATGCAAAGGGAGTCATCTAACTCATCTTTGTCCTCATATGGAAGAAGCCTCGAAATTACTAGAAGACATGACTGTTTCACAGCCTCAATTTCCAGCTACTTATCACAAGCTTTCTCTTAACTCACCTGTAGTTGATGGAATGATCAATCTGGTTCCCCTGTTGGTCAGTCTGATTGATCAAGTGGTCAATTTGGTCACATATTTAGTTGAACCAGTAGACCAAGTGGTTGATCCGATCCCATCCTCAGTCAACCCCACTCTCCCGTTAGAGAGTGAAACCCAAGTGGTCGATCTGTTTACACCTGTCGACCCCATTCTCCCTTTGGAGAATGAAACCCAAGTGGTCAATCTGATCTCATCATCGGTCGATCCTACTCTCCCGCTAGAGAGTAAACCCAATACTGCCCACGTTTTTCTCGTTGATACAGACTCTGCCGTGTCAGGGGGTATTCCTCCTTCTCCCATGGAACCCCCTCCAAGTAATGAGGCCATCCGTTTTGATTGGGATGTACTAATTGGACCTCGTCTTCCCTCTTACATTCCTTTCCAGATTACAGTACAGGTTTGTGGTCGGGTCATTACCAAAATGTTGATAGATGAAGGTTCGTTTGTTAGTATTTTGTCCTCTATTGCTTGGACAGTTTTGGGTTGTCCTCTACTTGCGCCAGTTACGCAGAATCTGTTAGATTTTAATAGAAGAACCAGTCAACCTTTAGGGACCCTTCCTCAGTTTCCTGTAACTTTGGGAGGGAAAACTGTCTTCTTTGACGTCATGGTCGTCCAAGACCCCTTGGATTTTTCTTTACTCCTTGGGCGAGATTATGTCTATGCCATGAAAGATATTGTGTCTACTCTTTTTCGTGTGATATATTTCCCTCACGATGGATGATTTTTTACTATTGATCAACTTTCATTCATTGACCTCGCTTGGATTGCCTCCCTGAATGGTTCTTGTATGAAGACAGTTTTGCCCCCGCCACAGGTCAATTATGTGGCGTTGTCACCCATGGCTTCAACTTCTGATGACTTAGATCCATTAGTTGACATGGTAATCTCTTCGATAGGGTTCTTACAGCTTGATCTCTTAACTCCTGTCATGACCCTCGACATGGTGTCCTTCCAGAGTCTGTTTCTTCCTTCCAGTGAAGACCTTTTGGAATCCATGACCGAGTTTTGTCCCTTGACATGGTGTCATTCTGGAGCATTGTCCTCTTGGAATCCATGATCAAGCAGAGAGTTTTTCGAGGATAGTTTTTGCGTCTCTGTCGCAACCTCGTTAAAAAATGAAACAGAGGTTTCAAGGATAGTTTTTGCGTCTCTTCGACAACCTCGTTTAAAAATGAAACAGAGGTCTTTGAGCATAGTTTTCTACTTTCAATCTCGTTAAAAAATGAAACCACATGAGGATAGTTTTTGCGTCTCTGTAACAACCTCGTTAAAAAATGAAACAGAGGTCACAAGCATAGTTCTTATTTTTGTGTCAAGCTCGTTAAAAAATGAAATAGTTTTCCCCCTCTCTGTTTGAGTCAAGTCCTTCGTCTAGGTATTTGAAGCTTCCTTTCCTCCGCCTTTGTCATTGGACGAAACGAAGCTTGGGGGGCATTTGCCTCAGCCTCTAGACTTCATGCTGAAGTCAAGCCACTAGCTTCTTAAGCAGGGGGCTAAGTACCAACCATGTGTTGGGAAGTCGCAAGCATAGTTTTCTATGGTTCAAGCTTGCGTAAAAATGAAACCACCTACCTCAAGCATAGTTTCCTCTGGTTCAATCTTGTTTAAAAATGAAACTAGGTACAAGCATAGTTTTGTTTAGTTTTTAATCTTGTGTAAAAATAAAATCTATTCCAAGCATAGTTTTGTTTTGTTTTGAAGCTTGTGTAAAAATGAAAACAATCCCGAGCTTAGTCTTTGTTCTTTCTCATGCTCGTAAATAAATGAGAATGTAACCGAGTACACTTTTATCACTTTTTCGGACTAGTAAAGGTTATACGAAAAAGGAACCCCCTTGGAGTTCTCTTTAAGGTCTTTTCAGACTCTCTAAACATGAAAATATTGCCAAGAGATCTTGATATTTTCACGCTCGCTAAAGTATTTGAAGTGTACGTCCTTTGAGCGATAGTTTAACCCTTTTTCGGTCTCGTTGGACTACTATACGAAAAAGGAACTGAGAGAGTTCTCTTTTAAGTGTTTTTCCAAACTCTATAATCTTGAAAAACCTTTGAGTTTTCTTTCTTTGGACTCATAAAACAAACATTGAAAGGCCCATATGGGACATGAGTTCTCTTTAAGTGTTTTTCAGACTCTCAAAACATCAAAACCCCCGAGTTTTCTATCTCTGGACTCGTTAAACAAACATTGAAAGACCCATGATGGGACCAAACCACTCCTTCCTAGGGTTCGTTAAACATACTCCGAGGGACTCGTTCGAAGGATGAGCTTACATTTACAAGCATATGTTATCCTCCTCAAGCTTGCGTAAAAATAAAGAGGTACTTGCCAGAAATGGTGGGGGAAAAATTGGGAAAGAAATGTATCTAATCCTGTATTTTGTGGAAGAGTCGCTTTTGAACATGACACCCTTTCACTCACCTTATGTGTAGGTTGGAAAATAATTTTGTCTCCTGATCATAATCCTATAAGATTACAAATTGGTCTGTGATCCTTGTTGTTGAGTCAACATTTCCAAGACATTTGTCGTGTCGTCAATATGTTCGAAAGTATGTTCAACCTGAAAATCCTTCTATTGCGTCGGCCATTTCTGCAGTCTTTAAGCCTTCTATTGTGTCGGCCATCCCTGAGTCAGTCTTGAATCACTTGTTACTCTGATCTACATCAAATCTTGTTACTTGTTTCGTGTCATTGATGTGGGATACATTAAGGCCCTCCTTTGACGAGTCTTTTCCTGTTGACTTCAACTCATTATCCAGGAATTAGACTTAGAAACCAATTGGTACCTTGCAACTTGCATGCCTCAATGGCAGGTTTTCTTGCTTTCGACAGTGGGTTTTCATTATTGACCATGATCGAGAGATTCCGTGAGTGTTCGACTTCAACTCATTTATTCGCATTCGTTGGATTGTACTAGTGTACCTTGGGAGTCATTGAAATTAATGGTGATTTCCCTCGCACTTGTTAACGGTATACACTAATGACCGGTAATCAAGTGGTTTCTACCATGTTCGACTTCAAAACATGTATTCACATGGTTAGATTCGTTCTATAGAGGGGTGGAGATGAAGACCCTAGATCGTTTCTGACAGATCCAGGTTGCGTTGGAGTATATTCAATATACTGTTGCATAGATCCACATTGTATGTTTGGAGGCTATGTTCAAATTTGAGTCTTTAACACATAGATCCACAGTGTATTTTTGGTGGCTATGTTCAGATTTGAGTCATATTGGCATGGATCCACAGTGTATGTTTGGTGGTCATGACCTGTCTTACTTGACATGGATCTTCGCATGTCGGCATTTATGCTTTGAGTCATTTGCATTTTGAGTATGGGAATGCCTACCTCAGTGATGATATATTATTGTACTGTATTTCCTTGTTTGTTGGCAGGTTTCCGACCGACTGTTCCTTGTTCTCTACACACACTCAACAAAGTATTTCAGCTATCACTTTGTTCTAACTTCATACTTTGGGGGGATATCTGTTACACATTATTTTCGTCATTCCTATGATCATTAATGATGTAAACCTATATGTTTCCTTCAGAGGGGTCAGTGGCCTGAGTTCCTAAAGAGAGAAGGGAGAAGAACTTCTCCTGAGAAAAGAAGTTGCTTTTTCCATGTAAAAACTTTATAAAAAGGGAAGTTCGCAGGTTGCTCTACAGCCAGGGTGCGAGAATGACCCATTCTCGCAGGTTGCACTATATCTAGGGTGCGAGGTGTTCACAGGTTTCTCTATAGCCAGGGTGCTAGAATGACCCATTCTCGCAGGTTGCACTATAGCCAGGGTGCGAGAATTCCAGCATGTGGGAAAAATGAGCGTTTTCGTGAATCTTCTAGAAGGAGAAGCTTCTATGGTGAGGTGACATCTGAATGGTTTGGATCTTACTCGCTTTCATGATTTAGTGGGATCATCCTAACCTCCTCACCTTATCTTCTTCAACTTATAAAAGGCGAGGAATTCTCATGGATAAAGTTAGATTGGATGAGCTTTTGTTAGCTTGAGCTTGGGTTAGCTTTGTTGGTTCTTTGGCTGGGAATTATTAGCATGGTTGGAGTGGCTTTGAGATTTTCTTTGTCAAGATAGATTGTGAGTAGCTATCAGATCTATGGTTTCAGAATCCTTGGAGCAAGAAGTGTGTGGGGAAGAAAGGACAGTAGGAAGGACCTTACGACATCAAGGCTCTGGTTGTAAGTTTCTCTTTCAATTAATATGATACAGTGATATATTTCTGTCCCATAAAGTGAGATCTACTTTATTACATAATTCCTTGATCATATGTATAGATTAGCTATTGGATATATTATTTTCTTTCACTTTGGTTGGTTTGGGCTGTTTTGATCTTGACCACACAAGAGCACTGGAGCGAAGCAAGGAACAACAGAGTCCAAGGAAGCAATTACAAGGTACATATCTTATTCTCACTTCCAATTTAATTCAATAGTTAGATCTAGGGAAAGTGTATTATTCTGTCATGTTTTGTTCTAGATCCAGGTGGATCTAGGGAGATCGGTTTGTGTACGCACTCACAGATTTATCCTGAAACAGGTTATATCATGGTTTCTTAGTTGCTCGACATAGGTACCACAGAGGTTACTTGCATGGGTTATTCTGCAGGTACCTTGGGCCAGATAAGGGTCACACAACGCACATCCTTTATGGAGGATTAGCTCTTTAGGGTAGGGATTATTTTAAGGATGGAAATTTATTTTAAAATGTAGAAACCTTGGCGAATCTGACTAGTCCCTCATATGACAACTATAAATGTTTGGCGATATTTTTCTAAAAATATTCAAATTTCTAAGGATTTTATATTGTTTGTATAAATTTTTGGTGATTTTTAAGGTAAAATAATTTTATCGTATAGAATTTGGGAGAATCATTTTTAGAATAGCGAATCTTTTTGTGGGAAAACCATGGAAAATTAGCTCATGAGAGAAATTTAGCCCCTAAAATCATCCATGCTCCAGGGGGATCTGGCTGACTGGTTGTTAAGCCCATGAGGGCCCATATAACTAATTATGATACCTTCGATCTTTAGCAGGGAGTCTCAAGCCCCTCTTGGGAGAGGCATACCTACTTTAGGGATGGAATCCCCTTTCAACCACTTTATCCTGTTTGGGTGCATATTGGCCTTTTGTTTTATTTTGGTGTGCTCTTTTATTACTAGTTAGCCTTAGGATTTATTTTCTATATATCAAGTCTTGAGTCATCGTGGGTCTAGACCAGCTTCCCCGTAGGTCTCGTCGCTTGTTACAGTTACCACCACATATTGAGTCTCTCCCTTCTAAAAGGCATAACATTATCAAACGTGGTACACACACCTCCACTTATCAGACTTTTCATCATACCAGGGTGATTATTGAATCAAGTCAAAAATATATTGGGAGTCCTTTAACTCCCATACCTTCAACCAAAATGGTTGTAGTGTCGGAGGTTCCCATCATCACCCCTGTCCATCCTATAGTGAATACTTAGCCTATAGCCATGAACCCTTTTGTTTCCATTTTTCACTTGCCAAGCTATAATGTTCAATCCATCCCTATGGCCTCAAGACCTTTTTCTTATGGTATGCCAAATTTCACATCGTAATTTTCTCCCTCCATCCTAGCATCTAGTATGAATACTAGTATTGGAATTGGGGGAAAAGATCCTCCTCATACTCCATTCTCTTTGGTGGTACCCATGTCCCACAAAAAACACTTACAATTTGAGGATTTCCTCCTTTTACCCCCGGGTCTAATCTTGTTCCTAATGCTTCTGGATGGAGTAACCAAATTGGAGGACTAGATACTTCTTACGGTCTATCCTTTACACCCACCTCCTCTATATTGATTACGACCAACACGTTTGGCATGAAGAATCCACCTTTATCCTAGATATTCACACATGGAGGAGGTCATTTTCATTCCTTGGGAAACCCCCAATCTGAAGCCACTCCGGCTAGGGGCAATTTTTACAACCCTCATCAGAACATTCCTACTAGAATGGTGGCCAACCAACCCCTCATGAATCGGTTCTAAGGAAGGTCTTACAATCCCAGACAGGGCCATGATTCTTACCAGAACCCTGGATGAGCTGCGATTTCCCAACAAAAGTATTTCCAAGGAGCTTGGGGGCCTGATGCAGCAACCTTGTCTCCCTTTTCTGGCCATGCTCAATCTTCCAGACTTTTCTAAGTTAATGAATTATCCTATGTGTCATGATCCAACATGCCCCCCCATCCCCACCAAGATTCCTTTGGATATTCCGAAATTCGAAGGCAAGAATGATGAAGATCCTGGTGATCATGTTACTACTTTTCACCTTTGGTGCTCTTTGAATACCCTTAACAATGATTCTATTTGGTTAAGATTGTTTCGACAAACCCTCGTGGGGGTTTCCGCGAAATGGTATATCGAGCTACCTAGGGGGACATAAAGAACCTTTAATCCGATGGTCTTAGTCTTCCTCAACCACTTCCAATTCCTTTTCATTCCTTGGGAAACCCCCAATCTGAAGCCACTCCAGCTAGGGGCAATTTTTACAACCCTCATCAGAACATTCCTACTAGAATGGTGGCCAACCAACCCCTCATGAATCGGTTCGAAGGAAGGTCTTACAATCCCAGACAGGGCCATGATTCTTACCAGAACCCTGGATGAGCTGCGATTTCCCAACAAAAATATTTCCAAGGAGCTTGGGGGCCTGATGCAGCAACCTCGTCTCCCTTTTCTGGCCATGCTCAATCTTCCAGACTTTTCTAAGTTAATGAATTATCCTATGTGTCATGATCCAACATGCCCCCCCATCCCCACCAAGATTCCTTTGGATATTCCTAAATTCGAAGGCAAGAATGATGAAGATCCTGGTGATCATGTTACTACTTTTCACCTTTGGTGCTCTTTGAATACCCTTAACAATGATTCTATTTGGTTAAGATTGTTTCGACAAACCCTCGTGGGGGTTTCCGCGAAATGGTATATCGAGCTACCTAGGGGGACATAAAGAACCTTTAATCCGATGGTCTTAGTCTTCCTCAACCACTTCCAATTGTCATTTCGTTACAATGTTACCTTAGGAATTTTTTCGACCTTACGTTAGGACAAAGCCACTCATATATCAGATCACATCAAGGAGTTGTGTAGACAGAATAGGTTGATCAAGACCTCCATAACCTCAAAATTCAAGTAGTTATATCTTATATATTATTATTCTGGGATGCTATATGAGATTCTTCCAGACGCACCGAGGTCAAACTATGACCCTAGACAAAATCTTCGGCCTCATGCCGATGGAATTGTAAGCTCCGCCAATGTGAAATATACAGACTCAGTGACAAGCCATTTGAAAGATTTGTCTCTAAACCAGTATGTAGGAGGGCCATCTTTGTCTGTGTCCCCCACTCCCACTCAGTCGACGGATGTACATTCTATGTAATCCTCGACCAACCCGAATGGTAACTAGCAACCAGGAGGGAATAAAAAGAAAGGACGTAATAATAATCATAGGGGTGGAAACAATAATAATAAACCTAAGGACAACAGTAATAATGAGAAGTTGAATAGTAATGTTGGTGAGGGAAAAAAAGAAAGGCAGAAGGTGAAGTTTCCTTGCAAGATTTGTACACATGACCACCTTACCTATTTATTCCCCAAACTTTCAAAAGCTATGAGGCTTTTATTTGTACTGCCCACTCTGCTAAATAGTCATTTTCCACATAATCAACACATGGCCTTGAGCTCCTTGAATGCCAGAAATGCGGTGAGTGGTAGTAAAAAACCACCAATGAAAGACAATGAACATTTATGCATCAATATGGTTAATTTGATGTTAATGTAGCCACTAGGTCTCGCAATTAAAGTTCTCCACAAACTATTCCCGGTCTAGACTAGTCTCCCCCTCCTCTGGAGACACCCTTACAGATCGAAACAACAGAGCCCCAGCCTCATATTTTGAAAGGAGTAATCAAGTAATCTACCCACAATACTAATTTTAGAGATGCAAATAATTACTCTATTCTTGAGGATTTGGGTCAAGCCCGTTGTGCGATGTTGGCCTTGAAGGTACTCCATACATTTCCTTCATAGAGGAATGCCTTGATATCTATTTTAGGAGATATAGATCCTTGTGGCTCTAAAGTTATCAAGTTTTACATCACCGATGTGAAGCCTCACTTGCCTCACCATGTGGAATTCCAAATCCATGTGGGTTACTCAAAGTATACCATCAAGCGTATTGTTGTTGATGAAGGTGATGCAACATGTGTGATGTCCCTGGTCAATTAGAAAGCCCTCAGCTCTCCAACCCTTTCTTAGTATCCGACCATGTTGAATTATTTTGAGGGTTGTTCCTTCTTCCCTCATGATATTCTTCCTACCTTTCCGATCAAGTTAGGTAGGAAGATGGTAGAGGTGGATGTCGAGGTGTATGATGTGCCCCTCAACTATAACTTGTTACTAGGATGCAATTGGACTTATGCTATGACTGCAATCATATCATCCATCTTCCGCACTCTTTGTTTTCCTCTTTATGCATCTGTTGGATGATTGATCCTCATGATCGACAATTCTCAACTGAAAACCTCGAATATAGCTGTCATAATGTATTCATCCCTTATGAGTACCTTCGAATTCATCGCACCCGTTCATCATATATATGCCATGTCTAGTAAGTCTTCTTTGTCAAAGAGGTATGTTCCTTTGCAAACTTCATATGTTAATGATCCTTGGACCCTACATTTCTCGAATGCGTCTTGTGAAGGTAAATAAAATGAGGCAATGGCCATGCCACTATCAACAACAAAGATAGTGTATAAAGTTGTTCTTGACTCTTCCACTAATCCAAATCCTGTTACCTCGCAGACGGACGAGGAGGATCTTTTTCTATATCCCATATGGGCCACTTCATCATATTGCTCACATGACTTCCTCGATGATACTTTACCTTCTGATGAAACAATCATAGAGGCCATGAATGGTTCTAAGAGGCCATGGGATGATATGCGTCGTTTCTCTTATTTTCTCCTAGAGATTGACAAAATCGAACAAGATGATTTTAGATCTAATTTGAGCGAGATAGTTGGTCAAATCGTAGTTCCACTCGAAAAGAATGATATTTATGTCGAAGGAAACATGGTGAGTATCTCTCCTACCATCACGATCGATATCTCTCATACCCCTGACAAGATTGAAAATGTATACATCAGTGCAGATTGTTGGCAGGAAGAAATTATGATCTAGACCATTCTCTTCAAGGAATTTCGTCTCTTTTTCATATGAAGAGATGCCAGGAATTGACCCTCGAATTGTCGAACATGAAATTAAAACCTATCGGGATGCCAAACCTATTCTAAAATGACTTAGAGCTGTCAATCCTAGGAGAGCCCCTACTATTAAGGAAGAGGTAGAGCCCCTGCTATTAAGGTTTCGGTGTTTTAGGAGATCCTGAAAAGTGTTCATTAACCACCGAAAGCCTTCATTCTTGGTAGTTAAAAGGGAAAATCAAAATACCAGTTAACCACCAAAAAGGTTTCTACGTGGAAAAAGAAAAGCTCGTGCTTTTGCACGAGCCAGCTGTCAGTTGGCGTAGTCATGAAGACATAACCATCGAAACAAAATTTTAGGAGTTTTATTCTTGGCTAACTGTTTTGATTAGTCAAATGGATAATTATTACTTCAAGTCCCAAGGGGATAGGTTCATAATAACCCCAGTTAATCACCTTTTTAAATATGAAACTATGTGTAATCACGTGTTTTCATTAACCAACTCACACACTAAAATCAATCATTGTTGTTGCCAAGTGAATCTTGAGTTATGTTGTTGGTCATCAAGCCATCTGTCATCCAATTCGAAGAAAACTCAAGTCATCAGATTGGATTTATGAAAATCAAACTTCGAGTCATCCTGTTCTATGTATTTTAGCTCAACATACACTCTTAGTTCTTCCTAAACTTTAGGTGTTTTTTACCCCTAGCTCGCAGATTTTACTTAAATAGAAGGGACAGGTCAACAAACTCATCAGATGCCAAAATCTAGGCCAACCCTCAGGTCTGAGTTATATGGAACATGATATCTAAAGGCACACCCAGAGGTGGCCACCTTTTTCAAACAGATTAGTGCCTTCTCCTATTGTGAAAAACTAACAGACTTTCACCAACATCTTTTTGAAGCATTTTCCTTATCATACGATGGAAGGACAACTACTATTGGCAAGGAGGAATTTGTAGTCAATGAGGAAGCCATTACAGAGGTTATTGGCCTCCCAAGAATAGGGGAATGTTGGTTTAAGACCACTGTGCCTGTAAACATTGAGTTTAGATCCTACTTACAGCCTCAACATAAGGATCTCATATGGAATAAAGACATACCAATGTCCTTTCTTGAGCCTAAATGGAAATCCCTTTTGAAGGCAATCTTTGCATACATCACCTGTGAGGGCAGGTACAACAGGGTTATTTTTTACCACTTCAAGCTATTGAACCATTTCACAGGCAGGTCTCCCATCAATTTTCCTTTCTACCTACACAAAGCTCTCACAAAAATGGCTAGACAAGTCAAGGTGAAGCCTACCAAAGTGGCGAGTAAGTTGTCACACCAAGGGATGATTACACTCATTATTAAAGAATCCTTGAAGAAGAAACAAGTGGACTGGAATTACTTCTTATTTTGGAATGAGTTCCAAACAAATTTTCAACAGGATGAAAAGGGGAAGAAGTCTGCTGCTAAGAAGTCCATCACCCCTAAGAGAAATTGAAGGAAAAGGAAGGCTATCTCACCTCCAAGAGAGCTGGCAGAATCATCCTCTACTAAAAGAAAAAGAGCCGAAAGGAAATTACAGTTTGGTAAAGAGCGTGAGCAGACCAAGGACCTTGTTGAAGGAGGTAACCCTTTGAACTTACCATACAGTGACTCAGAGCTAGAGAAGGAGTTAGCAGTAACACGGGGTGATGAACAGGTTGATGAAGTTACAGAAGATTATCCCAACTTTCCCTCACCAACTCCTCCATATGAACACAATCAACCATTAGCAAAAGCTTCTTCAAGCAAGCCTAAAGCATCCAAGACTCAGAAAATCAATAAACTTCTAAAGCAAATCTATGAGATGGAAGTTTTAGAAAGAGTCATTAAAAAGGAAAATGTAGACTTGACTGAAAGAAATGCAGAACTTTATAACATGAACCAAAGTCTCAAGGAAAATCCTGATAAAATCAAAGATAGGAATAGGATGTTGATAAGAGAGAACATGAAGCTGTATAGGAAGCTTAGACTTCTGAGGCTAAAGTTAAAAGAATCTCAACCTCCAACACAGGATCCAACAGGTTTGGAAACTCTAGCTGAGTTAGCTACAACAATGGTGGAGATACCACAGTCTTCCACACAACAAGTTAAATCTCCCAGATCTGTACGAGGTAGAGCTACATCATCAAAGAGGCCTTGAACACTCAACAAAGCATCAAGGTAATAAATTTTTTGCAATTTTGAAATTTTGACAAAGATAAGTTTTCGATGGCTTAGGAAAACAGGACAAATGTTCATTAGCCACTGAAAGCAGAGCTTTCGGTAGTTAATACACCCAGAGTTCCTCTGTGTTAACCACTGAAACCTGTAATTGGCCAGAGAAAGATAAATTTTGCACAGATCGAGTTTTTACTAATCCAAATAATTTGAAAACACTTGTAATGGATAGATGTTGAATTATAGAGTCAGATTCAAGATTCATTTTTGGTGTATAAGGATTAGAAAATGTAGCCAAGTCTGTTTTGGTACCTATTTTGGTGACAACAAATTAGGATTTTTGCACAACTCAGGAAATTCGAATTTTATCTCTTGGAAGAGTCATCAATTAGCCTTGGAAGGATATTATGCACTGCAAAAGGACTCTACAAGATCTGAAGACCATGAAATGTGGAATTGACCTCATTTTGAGGATCATTCCTTATCTTTTGCAAGTTAGTTTTGACTTTCTATTTTTAGCATATCTGATCCATTAATTCAGGATCTAGATACTGTGTTGGAAAAGATATAAAGCTGAAAACAAAAGATGAACTAGAGGGTCAATTTTGAGTTCTTCATTCTATTGTTTTGTATGAAAGACATTTTCTTTAATATATCAACCCTGCAAGCTTCTTTCATTTGTTATTGTCAGACCCTCCTTCATCTTTGTCTATGCATATGAGTGGAATTCGTTCTTTTGTCTCTGTTTAATGGTCCTATGGTAATTGTCGTCTTACTTTTGATTGTTAAGAAGGAATCATAAGCATCTTTGGCTAGTTTGTTGAGCCATCATATATATGGTTTATGTATGTTTTGGTTAACCGATTGGTTTGATTATCCATCTGCTATAAAAACCTATCTGATAAATATCTCTTGAAGGCCTTGTGTTGCATGAATATAGTTAGACTGTCTTGAAGATATAATCCAGAGATTAGGATATTCATCTCGATTGTTGTTGGGAAAAACACCCTACGAACTAGCAAATTAGGGTCAGAATTTGCATGCAGATTTGACCGAATAGAAACTACTTTTTTACCTACATCCCAAGATCTAAATCCCTTTTTCTCAGTAAATGCATGGAAAAGGACCACCTACCTTATTACCGACGTTCGATGTCGATCCTCCGTTGTGCTTGATTACTTGTTTATGTTGCTCCTTCCAAAGATGACCTGCACTCAAGACACACAACAACTATGCATGCATGCTACTTCTATACTCAAGGGTTAGAAATCGAACATAAATTAATCAAATCATATACAACTCATGAATTGGGACGAGAAAACCATTCTTTTTATTACGTAAAGTGAATCAACTTACAAAATCTGAGAATGGCCACCACTCCTTGAACTTGATCCTGGGCTCCTCTTCTTTTGTCCTTCAACTACTTTGCGTTAAATCTCCTTTGGCATGAGGAAAGGATAAAGGTTTGGGAAAATGGAATACGTAAATGGGCAGAGTTTCTTCACTATATTTTTTCCTCCTCCAAATTGTACCCCTACCCCTTCTTTTATAGGCTAGAAGGAGCTAGGGTTTTGGACGAACCCTCAGCCATGCAGGGCTAGGAGTTTCAGTTAACTGACCCATAGCTTTTTGTTCCATCAACAACTTTCCTTTTTTCGTGCTTTTGTAGGTACACGTGAGCTGTTGTGAGTCAGCCAGCGTGTACATGTGCAGTAATGGGTTAGGGCACATGGGCCTTGGCACAAGAGGATTTTCAAAGAGTTGCTCAACAGATTTTTGGCAAAGAAGGAATATGAGTTGGCTTGATGCCAGGTAAGCATGTGTAGTGCAATTTATGGTTATAACATTGATCCAAACCCACTCTTATTATTGAGAAAATAATTTCCAAAAAGATTAAGTTACCATGCATCTCTAACTTACAACCTAGAAGAGTTTCCTGGAGTGATAACAAATTGGCGACATTGCTGGGGAGAAGAGATTGAAGCTCAGATTCCTTAGGAGACGACATAGATCTAGCTTCGATGATAGACAAATCCTATACATCATTTGGGTTGTAACCATCTATCTAGTGACTGCATTGGAATGAAGTGTCTCTGAAAAGAGCTCACACTAGGGTGAACCAAGAAGGTCCACTAGCAGCACCAGTTCCAGACCCTAAGAAGATCATCAGTAGGCGAAAATATTTACAAAGACAGGCTTCCATCTCTGCAAAGACATCAAATCCATGTATTGAAACAAACACTTCTTCTTTCATATCTAAAGAACCTCTAGTTGAATCCTCTCCTGCTGAAACTCATAGTTCTCAAAAAATTGAAATTGTATCGGAAAGGTTGAAGGTTGATGAGCCTTTAGTTTCCTGTAATATTACAGACTCTGTTTTTTAGCATGATATTACATCCAACCTTAAAGAAGTAATTACAATATCCCCTCAGCAAAAAGTATCCTCTTCTTCTTATTCTTTGAATTCCTCACGCACAAATCCTATAGAGGGTGTTTTCTATACTCATACAAATCTACTCGTTCTCGAAGATATTTTACAAGATCTTTCCTCTAAGGGAGAAGAAATCTTAGCCTTATTGCTTGGTTAGTTTTACAAGGCTCTTATTTTCCACCCATTTCTGAAATTTTTTCTCAAAGTGAAGTAAGACAATCATTTTTTATAAACTCAACCATCCCATCTCAGCCTTCATCTCCTGAAAATTCTTCCTCTGCATCAACCCCTAAGATTGCCACGGTTGTTCCTTTAACTAATATAGAACAAATCTTAGCAAATAGGTATGCTCCACTTGTCTTTCCCAATCCCTTATCCACCATGCCAACTGGAGATTATCAGAAATATATGCCAAAGTTCACTGAAGCCGGGGATTATACTGTCGAAGAACATATAGAAGCCTTTTATGCTTATGCTGAAAATATTAATATTTTAGAAGAAGATGTGTGGACCAGAGTTTTTGTGAAGATTTTGGATGGCCAAGACAAGAAGTGTTTCGAAGAGCTACCAGCAATTTCAGTGATAGGTATTGAGCAACTAGATGAGGTGTTCTTAAAACACTGGGGAGAAATAAGAGATCTTCTCTATTACATTTTTGAATTCGGAAACCTAAGAAGAGAAGATGGGGAGTCAGTCTTAGACTTCATCAAAAGGATCAATAGGATGTTCCGTCAGATCCCTGCATAGATCAAGCCAAGTGATGCATCAACAAATATCACATTTTCCACTGCTTTTGATCCAGATTTTTGTTTAATCCTTACAGAAAGAAGATCAACCACACTTGCTTTAATGAAAGATGTTGCTCTCGAAGTCGAATCAAATATTATGGCATCTCAGAAACTCAAAGGAAAAGTTGAGAGAAACAAGTTTTGTGTTGAGACCCCTTCTTCTTCTAATATAAAAATGGAAAAGATGGCTAATATGTTGGACAACTTGACATATGAAATGTCAAAATTGAAGATTCAGAGACAACAGCCAGCAAGGATAAAGAGACAAATTCTTTTCCCCTAGAAATCCAAATGCTTTCCCTTATAGAAGGAACAATCAACAAGTCCAGATCCTTTAGAGAGACAAGAATGCAGCTGATGATCAAAGAATCAGACCCCCTTTCAAAAATGCAATGCTAGAAGAGGAACAGGGGCTACCTCGTGATGAAGTTGAAGCAGATGACATAAATTGTTTTGGTGACGAAAATAATTCCTCCCTTTTGACACAGGTAGATTATGAAGAAGCCCAGATGGATCAGGAGATTCATGAGGGAAGTATTGAAGAATATGTCTATCAGACAGATGATCAGGAAGGTTATAATTTAAGATCTAAAAATGTTGCTCCTAAACCATTGCTCGCTACTCCTGTGAAGAAGAACGAAGTTGTTGTCAAGGAACCTGCTGCTCTTGTAATGTAGACCCCCATTTCTACAAAATAGAAGAAGAAGCAATCTCAGCCCCAAGTCAAGGAGCGAGTTATCCTCAGAGCTCCTTTTAATAAGGTAAAAACTTCTGACAAATCATCATACTCTTTCAATTTTGAATCAGAAATTTAGAAAGTAAAAATACTTATGCCATTGACCGAACTTATAAAGAACGACATTTTCAAGTCTTCCATCCTGAAGCCCCTTGAACCAAAGACCTCTTCATCTGCTGATTTCGTAAATTTACAAGATGATAAGCCAACAATAACTATAGGGCCTATGATAGAAGATCGAGATGACTCTTGTCCACCTTTCTATATATCCCTAAATTTTCATGATAAGATCCTTCACAACTGCTTCCTTGATTCAGGAGCATCACATAATATTAAGCCCAAAGTAGTGATGGATGAGCTTGGGCTTGAGGTCACCAAACCATAGCATGGTCTCTTCTCTTTTGACTCTAGGAAATTCAGATGTCAAGCGCCAAATAAATAAATATTGAACAAATAAATATTGAACAAGAAATTTAATTTTTACCAACAGGGACTCCAAAATACATGAATTTCCCCTGTAGTAATGTCTTCTCCTTGGATCACATGTAATTCTAGTGATGTATATTTTATTCATTGGATCATTGAGTGATGCGCCTTTTCTTCATTCTTTATCCACCATATTGATTGTCATAAAATGGGTCTATTCTCATCTGCAAACCCAATGTTGGGTAGACTATATTAAAACGATATGGTATGCGTCACAGTCCTTAATACATTTCATGATACAGTCCTTGATACAGTCCTGGATACAGTCCTTGATACATTCCTATATACATTCCTCAATATGGTCCTCAAAACGAAACTGCAGTCACTATCGTTGCTCTTCCTTCACAATTTTCACCACGACTGTCATAGTTTCATCCTCTTTTTACCATGGAGAAGATATAAGGCCCTTAATACCATAAGACCTCTGATACCAATTGATAAAATAAATAATATATGATACCAATTGATAAAACAAATAAGAACAACAACATGGTAGAAAAGAATCACTAGACAACACTTATGTATTCACACCAATGTTAGAAATTTATAGTACAATGGGTGATGCCACCTCATAGAGATATTTCCTCTAGATCATAAAATCATGTATGATGACTAGGATAAAAAATCTTAACTAACTCATTATTCATCACTTGAGGATATATTACTAATAACCTAAATGAATAATACAAATATAGGTGACAATTTAGACTTAGTGATTGGTTAAGGTAAGCCATAGGCTAACAATTTTTAGTGATAATACAATGAGAAGGTATTTAAAGGAATCAAGAACTTGCATTGGATTCAGTGATGATCTAGTGAAAAATAGTAAAGGCTATTTATTTTAGTGACGATATAGTGAAAATTCATTTATAACAATAAAGTAGTTGCATTGATTTCAATGATAACCTAACGCAATACAATATGATACATTAATTTTACTCATGGTAGAATGAAAAATAATTTAGAGGAATCAATTATTTGAAATGATTTCAGTAATGAAAAACATTATGATGTATTTATTTCAGTCATATCACAATGAAAATTGATATGTTGTAGTAGAATTACTAAATCTAATCTCCTATTATACCTAATGAAAGAGTTAATAAAAACTAGCTCGTTCTGAAACTTGCATTTCAGCCTCCCTTTAACACAAATTTACTCAATGGTGGGATAAAAAGTACTTTAACATGTCCTCCCTTTAACAAATTTCTTAGCTCGCAAATGATGGATCCATGTTAACTCTTTAAGTATAGTTATGATTAATATTGTCTATATTCTCAACAAACTAAGGTAACTAAATAAATTTGATTAGATTAGATTAATATTAGACATATACATATACATAATTTTTATGATCTACAAACTTTGTGTGATCAACCACGACATAAACTAGCCTAGATCCATCTTAAATATGGATCATTCAAGTGCCAACCTAGATCCATATTAACATTATATCTATCAAGCGCCAAGAGGGATCAAATATCTCGAGTTGCAAACATTTTTTAGAGTGTGAAACTTGAGGAAAGGTTAAAGTTTTTCACCTCAAGATATTTGATCCCTCTCGATGCTTGATATATCTAGAGTTAAAATTGATCAAGATAGGTTTATGGAATTTATTATTGATCTTTTTCGTAGTTACGGGAGGTATTCACCTTCAGGATAACCTTTCTTATATGTGAATTTTCCAACACGTTAAAGGAAAACCATTGAAGGTCAAAGAATATCCCAGAAGAGAAGTCGGTGTCACATAAAATAATAAAGAAGAATTATAATGCTCCAGAAGTAAAGTTGGCTCCAGAAGAAAAACATAAACAAAAAATATGTTTCCCAGAAATTTAGTTCTTCCTTCCTCATTTGGCACACTCTCGTTGATATGAAAATGAAAAGGCTTGAGTCTCTCTAAAATTGAAAGTATAAATTGTATGTGCTTGGGTAATAGGATCAACTTACAAACACATAAAACTTAATGAGTTTTTTTTTACTTAAACATGATAAACATAAACAAACATAAAAACCATGAAAGTAAATACATTAACACAGAAAAATGATAAATAAGTTCACCCCTCTCTTGGGCTACATTTTTTGGTGGAGCTTCCAATGGATCATTTCCATTAATTCTCAAAGTCACAAAATCATTGCTTTACAATGATCAGTTTGCAAAATGGATAGCTTCAATGCCTCTAGAATGTCTAGAAACCCCTAGTTAGGATATTCCCGCACCTAGTTTTACCAAAAAATAAGTTGGAATCACTTCCTGGAAGTTTCTTCCTATTTTTTGTTGTCTCCCCTCACCAAAATGAACATGTGTGTGAACAACTTAGCTCCGGAGCACATTTTCGTGCCAAAACCCATCACCTACATGCATTATGCAAATCACAGCATTCTTTCTAACAATTAGAGGGATATGCACCTAAATGGGTAGAGGATGTGGTCACATGGCCCCCCCATGTGGTTGGGCACCGAATTGGATTTTTTCACCTGTCCAAGTTGATCGTTGGAACTCTGCATTTGTGGTCATATGGTGGAGGGTGGTGTGATTGTGGCTAAATGATGGATATTTCCCTATGACCATTCTTGGACAAATGGAAAGGTTTTATGGTAAGGTTCTCACACTAGGACATGTGGCAAATGGTAATTCCAAGGGTTGGGGATAAGCCTTGGCCCAGACTCCACCGAGACTATACACCAATGAAAATTCAAATATTTTTGAAGTGGTATATGGTTAAGAAACATATGGCAGGAGGGTTGGTATCCAGACCTATGCCAACACATTTCCACTTTCCCCGAAGGTTGTGGGTTTGACCCATGGAGGGGTGCCACATGGAAGCCCATGTTTGGGCGACGTGGAACCATACCATCAGTCAACAAAATCTCCACATGTTTAATTTGAATAGTTCCACCTCACATTCCATTCACCTAACATGTCACCCTTTGGCACCTCACCACTTTCCATGTGTCAGTATGGTCATCCTGCCACGTGTGAGTACATAATGTATGGACTATATGAAATGTACAATCAACAAAAATTTTGCATGTTTGGAAAAGTGGAAAGAACGTGATATATCTCACATACTATGTTCATTTTAACCCATTCGATTTGTGTTGGGATCATGAGGACGATGTCTAAGCACAAGTTCTTTTTTAAGAAATTATGAGAACTTTGATTTTTGAGCATATTTTGATCCCCTCGATCACTCCTCCCCATTGGAAATATTTTGGACCTCCAAAGGACTACATTCAGTCGATCTAAAGATGAGAGTATTGTTCCCTCACATTTCCAACCTCAATACATTTATCTTTTCTTGGAATTTTTTCTTTAATACCAACTCGAAGGTATTCTGCATTCCCTCGTTTTGAAGTTCTCATCCTCTTGTCAAGGATTGTATATTCATGCATTTATCAAATATATTATGGCGATAAATCATCTATGGAAGGAATCCAAACATGTTTTCCTTGATCATCAATAAAAGGAGGCTCATACAATCTCAAATTCTCAACATTGACAACTGTATACATTTGCATATAAGGAGGCAAATCCAACTAGAAGGCATTGTTATCAATCTTTTCAAGAATCTTGAAAGGTCCACATCTACTTGGTTTTGGTTTCTTACCTTCTCCTTTAAGCCTCTCTTTTCTAATGTAAATACAAACTTGATCTCCAACTTGGAAATTGTGATCAACACAATGCTTGTGATGTCTTGTCTTACACTTGGCTTTGTTATTTTCCAATTGTTCTTGTATCATTTGATGCACCAACTGAATTTGTTCAATGAAATTATTTTCTCTATCAATGTCATATTGACCATCAATAGAAATATCTTTCCAAAAGATAAAATATAAAGGATATTTTGAAAAATAACCAAACATGCCTGAAATGGAGATGTTTGAGTCAAAGAGAGCTTAGCCCAGTTGTAAGCATGTTGAATGTAGTGTAGGTTCTCATCCCAAAGCTTAATATGTTTTCTACAATCACCACAAAGAAGATGTACTACTGTTCTATTCACCACTTTTGTTTGACCATCGATTTGTGGATGAAAAGTTGTGCTCTTTTTCATCTTGGTGTCCATGAATGCCCATAAGCTTGACCAAAAGTTGCCAATAAATCAAGAATCTTGATAAACAATAATGGATTTTGGCAACCCAAAATGTACCCAAACATACTGAAAGAACATTTGTCTCATTTGTTCAGTTCTAACTTGCTTCTTACAAGGCATCAAAATACTCATTTTTCTGAAACAGTCAACCACAACACAAAGATAAACTTGATTCTTTTTAGACATAGGTAACCCTCCTACAAAGTCCATGGATATGATTTCCCAATGATGATAAGGAACCGGAAGTGGAGTATACAAACCCAACTTTATATTTCTAGGCTTACCTGTAGAAAATAAAGAACATCCTCTTACGTATCTTGAAACACTTTCATTCATTTTAGGCCAATATAAATACCTTTTCAAATTAGCCATCATCTTTCCTATACCAAAGTGGCTAACAATAAGAGAAGAATGTGCTTCCCTTATGATGTTGACTCTTTCACCCTATGGAATACATATGTTGCCAAGATGATACAAAAGCTTATCATGCACATGCTAATACAATTCGTCAACTTGGTTATAATGACACAAAGTTGCATAAACCTCTTTAAAATAAACATATAAATCATATTGTTCAACATAGCTCTCATGCATGGTAGAAATATGATTAAGAATAAATGAAGCACTAAAAATAGGCCTAGAAATCATATCAACAACTTTTTTATAAATGTCTCTCCTATACCTTATAACCAACTGGAATCATTGTATAAAACCCATCCATATGAAGTGTCTTTATTGTTGTAGCTTTGTTTGTTATTGTAAGTATTGAAATGGTTGATCATCTATCTGAATGATAGTTTATTTTCCCAACAAATAATGTTTCTATTTTTTCACACTTTTCACTAATGCATAAAACTCCTTATCATAAGTAGGATAGTTAATCACATCCCCATTAAAAGTTTCAGAATGAAAACAAATGTCCTTACCATGTTGTAACAAGAATTCTCCCATTGCATAATTGATTGCATCTGTTTGGATCTAAAATGGTTGTCTCAAATTAGGAAGTGCGAGAACTATAGATGAACTAATCTTCTCCTTCAATGAATCAAAATATTTGTATTGCTTTCCTCCCCATTGGAAAACTTGCTTGATTCTTGTCACTGCATGTAATGGAGCTGCAATAGTAGAGAAGTTAACAATAAACTTTCTTCAATATTGGGTTGCTCCCAAAAAGATTCTTAACTCTGTCACATTGTTGGGTTTGGGCCAATCCAAAATGAATTTGACCTTGGAAGGATAAATTTTCAGTTCTCCTCCTCCGACAATATGTCCCAAGTAAATAAGTGAGGTCTTTCCAAACTCACATTTAGACATCTTCAAAAGAATTTTTTTTTTCTTCAATACATCCAAAACTTGATTTGCATGCATAACATGCTCTTCATGAGATTTTTTAAATATAAAATTTCATCCAAGTAGACAACCATACAATCATCAAGAAAATTCCTTAAAACAACATTCATGACTCTCATGAATGTAGCAGGAGCATTACACAGCCCAAATGGCATTACCATCCACTCAAACAAACCTTGCCTTGTTTTGAAATTTGTTTTCCATGTGTCTCCTTCAAAAATCCTAATATGATGATATCCACTTGTCAAATCCAACTTAGTAAAATAATTAGCATCTTTCAATTGATCAAGCAAATCATTAATTCTAGGAAGAGGATAATGATTATTTACCCTAATCTTGTTCAAGGCATTGAAATCTACACACATGTGCCATGTACCATATTTATTTGGCACTAAAACAATTGGTGACCCACATGGTTATGTTCTTGGCATGGTGAGACCTTTTTCAAGAAACTCTTGGATTTGTTTTTAAATTTCAGCATTCTCCATGACTGACATCATGTACATACCAATGTTTGGAAGAGGGAAATATTTCTGCAATTGTATATCATATTGGATACCCCTTTTTGGAGGAAATCATTTTGGTTCCTGAAACATCATATCATATTGGTTAAAAAACTCACAAAAATCAGATTTCAACTTTTCATCACAACCTTGGAAAGCTTCTTTTTCAACATTGTCTTTGGGTTTGATCATCAACACAACAAAATTCTTACTAGCATTGACTAATCTCTTCATTTGTCCATCATTTACAAGTGACAAATTCAACTTATTTGTATGTGCTCTAACAATGTACTAAACTCCATTTTTAAAGAAATGATACTTGTTCTCATGACGATGAAAGATGTCTCTCCTATTATATAAATATGGGCTTCCCAACACAATACCACAAATATCAAATAGAATAACATCGAGCTCTACCTCATCTATAAAATTTGATGTGATGAAAAATCTAAGTTTACACCTTCTTGTCACATATCCATCCTAGAGGGTATGGTTTAGGATGTTGAGTGTTTTCCAATTTTAATTTATTGACAATGTCTTCACGTATGAAGTTTTCTTGATATCCAGTATCAAAAAGAGTATCTATCTTGGTATGCTTTGAAATAACCCTAATGTGAAAAATCTCCATTCTTTATTTTTCATGTTGAGTTTCATTGAGGCTACTACTACTTGAAGAACTAGTACTTGCAATTGAATCCTTACCTTGAAAACCCATGGCTATAATCTTTGTTTTGTCACCTGAATCAGATCCTAAATCATGTTGTGTAGTTGCAATAGTCTTTGGTTTTCCTTTGTTGTTCAACTTTTGGGGTCTTTTTTTAGGATGAAGTTTCCAACAATGGTCTTCTCTGTGGCCATATTTTGAATAGTCCTTACATTTGAGTTTTTCTCCCTCTTTTCTAACTGAAGCATTATTTCTTCCATTTCTGATGAAATTCTTCTTTTTGTTTTCTACATGAACAAAAGGTTTCTTGTTTCCCTTTTGAGGTTCATTCCTCCCTCTTGCTTCCAAATGAGTTGTCTGTGCACAAACTTCATCTAGACTTGTAGGGTTAAAAATAAGTATTATGTGCCTCAAGTAGCTATGAAATCCTCTATTTTATTTGAGTAAAGTTTCTTGAGAAGTTAAATCTATACCGAAAATAAAATATCTTCTTCTAAATTCTTGAGTGTAACTTTACACACTTTTACCTTTAGCTTGTCTAAAATTTTTCCAATCCATAAAAGATTTCTACGTGTATGCTAATGGATAAAATTTTATTTTAAGTGCAACAATAAAATCATTCCAAGAGGATAAAAATTTACCATATTTCTTCATGTCCACTTTAGTTTTTTATTCCCATCAAAAGTGTGTTGCACTTTCCAATATAAAAGAAGCAAGTTAAATCTTAGTTTCATCATCTTTGATTCCTTGTATCCTACAATACACTTCAATATGATGAATCCAATTATCCAATTTCTCATCATTTACCTCTCCATTATACATAGGAACTTCAAACTTAATATCAAGTTTAATCAAAGGCGTTTGTAGAGGAATATTGCCATGTTCTTTTGGAGAATTTGGAGGTGGTTGTGAAATGGTAGAAGAACTAGAAAATAGAGGTGAGGGAGGTGGAGTACCACCATTCACTCCAGTTACTTTGAGATTTTTATCACCATTACCTTCATTTCCCCTTGGAGGATTTGAGCTTTCACCTTGCAAACTTGCATTTCTCTCCTCAAATAAAACATTCACCGTTTTTTTCATATCATAGAAAGATTTTTTGAAAGTTTCATCCTTTGAAGTTAGAGTTTCATGAATCTCCCCATGAGCCATACTTGGTGAATATCTCCTTGAATATTGAGGTGATTGTGTAGTTCTCCTTGAAAGTTGAGAAATTGGCTCTACAATTTGACCTTTTCCTCTTGTGAGCTTCAACCTTGTAAGGATCATAAAACAAAACACTTTAAAACAGTCAAACCTTCAAAAACCTATGCTCTGATACCAAATTGATCTAAAAATGAAAAGTATTGAGTCTCTTTAAAATTACAAGTATAAAGTGTATGTTCTTGGGTAATAGGATCAAGTTACAAACACATCAAAATTAATGAGTTTTTTTTTAATTAATCACGAGAAGCATAAAAAAACATAACAACCATCAAAGTAAATACATTAACATAGAAAAAATGGAAATGAGTTCACCACTCTCTTGGGCTACATCTCGTGGTCCAGCTTCCATTGGATCATTTTCATTAATTCTCAAAGTCTCAAAATAAGTTCTTTGCAATTCTCATAATGAAACATAGATGGCTTCAATGGATCCAGAGTGTCCAAAAACTCCTAGCTAGGCTCTTCCTACACCTGTTTTGGCCGAAACCTGAGTTGGAATCACTTCCTAAAAGTTTCTCCCAATTCTTTGGTGTTTCTGCTTGGAAAAATTCACCTATCTGTGAAAAACCTAGCTCTGGAGCGAATTTCTGTGCCAATACCCAGTACCCATGTGCATCCTGCAAATTCTGTCATTTAGTCGAATAGTTAGAGGAATATGCACCTAAAAGGAAGGGGGAGATGGTTGCGTGGCCCCCCCATGTGTTCGAGCATGTACCTAGATTTATTCACGTGTCACAACTCACCATTGGAACTCTACATTGGTGGTCTTATGGTGGAGGGTGGTGTGATCGTGGTTAAACAATTGAGAGTTCTCTGTGCCCGCTATGGGACAAATGGTAAGGTTTTATGGTAAGTTTCACGCACTGGGACATGTGGTAAGTTGTAAGACCAAGGGTTGGGGATAAACCCCATCCCGGACTCCTCCCAAACTATACACCAATTAAAATTCAAATCTTTTTGAAGTGGTATATGGCTAAGAAACATATGGTAGATTGGTTGGTAGCCTAGCCTCCCCCAACACATTTCCACTTACCAAAGAGGCCATGGTTTTGACCCTCACGGACTCTAACCAAAATTTTATACCATTGAGGGGTGCCACGTGGTAGCCCATGTCTGGGCCACATGGTACCATACAATTGGTCCAAAAAAATTCCACATGTCGAATCTAGATAGGCCCACCTCGTGTTCCAATCACCTGCCACATCACCCTCTATCACGTCACCACTTTTCACATGTCAGTACGGTCACCCTGCCACATGTCAGTACGGGTCGTATAGACTGTATAGTCAACATTTTTTTTTCCTATTTGGAAAAGTGGACAAAAAGTGATATCTCTTGCATACAACTTCCATTTGAACCCATTCAAGTTGCATTGGGATCGTAAGTATGAGGCCTACACACGAGTTTGTTTTCAAGCAATTTCGAGTAGTTTCATTTTTTAGCATATTTTGATCCCTTGGATCACTCATGGAGATACAATGTAATATTGGTGCAGAGTTCTAGTTGCAATGCAGAAGGAAGGAAGTAGGGCACATCTTGGCTAGGGTTTCTTCATACCTCTCTTTAGGGTTATTCTTTTGTGATGCACATGGTGAAGGTCAACTACTCTAGAACTCTAGATAGAATGAGTTGCAGTTGTATTGTTGGTTATCTCTTGGTGGTGTGCTAGTGGAGGCTAGAAACCTTAGTTCTCTCACTAGGGTGTGTTGCATCTATGTTGTTGGGTTAATTATTTGTAGTTTTCTCTAGTGGATAGAGCTTGTTCTTTATTATTTTAGTATTTTATTATTATTTGTAGTTTTCTCTAGTGGATAGAGCTTGTTCTTTTGTATTTTCTCTATCTTTATCCAGGATTCACGAGAGATACTACAACCCTATACTTCACATCCATAAATAATAACAAGTGTAAAAAGAGTCTCAAAGAGGAGTTTCTTCTTATCCCAACTCCAAAGATCAGCTGATTTGCAATTGTTTTCAAGCTCATAATAAGATTTCCATCCCCCAATAATCATTTTCTCAATGCTATAATTCCAATTGAGCTTGTGGTGAATATCAATTCCAAGATATTTGTATGAAGTCACTTCATCCAAGTTGTTGTTGTCATATACAAAAGTATCATAAGGGATCTTATTGGATTTAATAATCATGACCTTAGTCATATGAGTATTAACAGTCATACCCATATTGGAGCATAAATCCTTGAGGACTCTTAGTTGGTTTTCAAGATCATGGGGACTCCTTGCCATAAGAACGATATCATCAGCATAAAGAAGGAGACTGATGACTATACCTGTGAGAGTAGGGCCGACACAACCTTATTTTTCCAAGCATTCTTCTAGCTTATCAATGTAAATGCCAAAAAGGGTAGGGGACAAGGGACAACCTTATTTGACTCTGATATTGTAGTTAATCTCTTTTGACCAACCCTCAGTGTTTTTAACATGCATCCTTATTGCAACAACCCTCAACTTGAGAGGCACTTTTATCTCTTCCAACTTATTCCAAAGGTTATTCCTAGGAACCATGTCAAAACCTTTTCTAAAGTCAACAAAACAACAAAAAAGATTGGTTTTAGTACTGCAACACTGTTAAGCCCTAAATAGTGGCTCATTACCCTTTAATTGGGGAATATTATATTAGTAATGTTATTTTATTTATGTCTACTTTAGGCCATTAGTTGTAATTATACCTCCTAGTCTCCTATATATACCAAGGAGACATTTTCATTTTGAATCATCTTGTAATTGTACATTGATGTGGGCATAAAGAGGTTTCCCCATCGAAGAGGCTTATTATTTGAATTTGTCTCTTTTTCAAGGCATTGAGTACTTATTCTGAGGTTTTTCTATGCTATATTGATATTTGGTTCTTAACATATGGTATTAGAGCTCAAGGTCTTGGGGTTTCGCTGCTACATCTGAGACACCTTGGATTTTTTGCTATAAATTGTTTTCTACAATGTTTCTGAAGGAACATATTGGAGGGTATCTAGTAGACAGATCAAGTTACTTTGGGTTAAAATTTCAGCTCCTGAGGCCTTATACTTTTAGAGATACAACCTGTACAATATAGGGTTCTGGAATCATCCTGAACTAAGTCATTGCATAATTTTTTCTATAAAATTTGTTTATGTAACGTTTCAGACCTTGAAATATAGAGGTTGTTCACATAAATTAGTAGGGTATATCTGTTAAAAATTTTATATTTTGGGTCATCTTAAATTTGTACATACACCCTGTGGAAGATAGGGTATCTAACTAGTACTATTGACTAGTCTCAAGAAGGTGTTCCAAGTAAAACAATCATAACTTATTCCTAGAGTATCCAAATTGATTGAGACTGGTTTCATTGGATAGTGGACAGACTCTAATATGTCTATTATGAGTTTCATAATTTTATATCAATTATTTTGTGTGGGGCACCCTATACAAGTGACATCTCTTGAAAAGGCCAAAAATCAGGAAGTTGTGGGGAAGCTACCGTAAATTCCACTTGGCGCATCCATTTTTTATCAGATTTGTGGTATTCGAGAGAAGAAATATTAGAGAACAACAAAAAATTAAGTTTCATACCCAAAAGGTCCAAAACATTGGAGATACAAAATAAGAAAGATTGTCTAGCAGAACCACCTCAAAATCAAGGTTCAAAAGTGATACTTGGCCAACATGCCACCCAAAAAGGGAAATTCTACACTAAATAAGCCTCCAGACAATCCTAATTGGACTATTGATGAAGGTCAAGAAATGCGTAGGGACATAAATTATTTATAAAAGAAGATATTAAGAAAATATGAACTACAAGAGATGGAAGCTAAGTTGGAGGCAAACATGGATGGTTTCATGGAAGGATTGAAAAATTTTGTAATAGAGAGGACACCTGAAAGTGAAAATGTATCCCATGAAATTCATAATGAGGACACAAGGAAGGATAAACTCTAACTTTGGGTTGAAGACCAATCACATTCCTAAGATCGATATGAGGAAGTTTGATGGCAAGGACCCTATCACATGGATACTTCAGATGGAGGAATTCTTTGATCTACATAATGTGCCACATAAAGAAAAGGTACGAATTGCTTCTTTATATTTAGAACCCAATCAATTTGTATGGTATATATGGTTGTGTTCTTGAAAATCACTCGTCACTTGGACAATTTTCATGGAAGAAATGATAGCACACTATGAGGATACAAGGAGCAATACCTTCTTTAGCCAATTGATAAATACCAAGAAAAGGGTTCAGCTACAGAGCACATTGAGAACTTCCAAAGATTGAATATAAAGGTAACAGATATTCCAGATGAGCACTTGATTGATGTATTCATAGGAACTTTAAGAGATAACATTCAACATGAGGTTCGCCTTTGGGAACCCAAATAAATGGAGAATGCATTTAGGGTGTCAAGAAATGTTGAAAGTAAAAATATGGCTATGGCTACTAGAAGGACCAATCCTAACATCTATAGAGAGAATAATACTCCAAATTCTAAAATACCTAAACCTACAATGTTGACACCTCAACAATTGGAGGAAAGAAAAGAAAAGGTTTTATGCTTTAATTGTGACAACAAGTACAGTAAGGGACATAAGTGTGGTGGGAAGAAATTATTCTACATAGATTTTGAATAGGAAGAAGAACAAGAACACGAACAAGAACCATCTCAAGATTAAAATGTAGAATCAATTTCATCTGAAGATTTGACTCCCACGATATCACGTAATGCATTGGTTGGAATTAACACTCCTCAAACCCTCAATATCGAAGGATATATCAAAAAGAAAAAGGTAATATTCCTAATTGATTCTAGTAGTACTCATAATTTCATTAACTATAAATTAGCCAAAGATCTCAATTGCTTTGTATATCAAGCACCAAAGTTTCAAGTAATGATTGCAGATAGAGGAACTATCAATTGCTCAGGAAAATGCAATAAGATCAATCTTACTATGGGGGAATATGTAATGAGTATTCCAATGATTGCTATACCCATGGGTGGTGTTGATGTTGTACTAGGAATCCAATGGTTACAATCATTAGGAACAATGGATTTTAATTTTCAAGAACTTTTCATGGAATTTTCATTAGAAGGAAAAAAAATTGAGTTAAGAGGTATCACAAGGAAACCAGGTAAGGTGATAAGCTCTAATGGCATGAAAAAATTATTGAAAAAGGGGCATCAAGGTGTTATCGCACAACTATGCTCACTAGATGTTCAAACATGTAAGCCATCTATTCCTTTAGATCTCCAAGGGATCATTGATAAGCATTACAAAGTATTTGAAGATATTCTCAAAGGTCTTCTACCCACTTAAAATCATGATCATGATATTCACCTAATTCCTGGGAGTGTTCCTCCTAACATTAGACCATACAAATACCCTTATGCACAGAAGAGTGAAATTGAGGGCATGGTTGAAGAAATGTTAGAGTATGGAATTATTAGACCTAGCCAAAGTTCTTACTCTCAACCAGTAGTAATGGTATTCAAGAAAGATGGATCATGGTGTATGTGTCCAGATTATAGAGAGCTCAACAAGATCACTATTAAAGATAAGTTTCTCATTCCCGTCATTGATGAATTGTTAGATGAACTACATGGAGAAATCTATTTCACAAAGTTGGTTATTCATTTAGGGTATCATCAAATTAGAATGAAGGAAGAAGATATCCCAAAAACAACATTTTGAACTCATGAAGGCCAATATGAATTTTTGGTCATGCCTTTTGGCCTTACAAATGCACCTTCCACATTCCAAGGGTTGATGAATTCCATTTTCAAGCCCTTCCTTCGAAAATTTGTGTTAGCATTTTTTGATGATATACTAATCTATAGCAATTCTTGGGAGGATCATGTGCAACATGTTGATAAGGTGCTAGAACTACTCAGGGAGCAACATCTATATGCCAAACCATCCAAATGTTTCTTTGGAGTGAAGGAGGTAGAGTATTTAGGTCATATTGTATCTCATGAAGGTGTCAAGGGAGACCCTAATAATATTAAGGCCATGATGGACTAGCTGATTCCCAAAACATTAAATAATGTTAGAGGATTTTTGGGTTTGACAGGTTAATACCGCAAGTTTGTGCAACACTATGGAAGAACAGTGGCACCTTTAACTACACTAATTAAGAAGGATGCATTTTCATGGACTCTAGAGGCAACTGAAGCTTTTGAACAACTTAAAGAGGTGAGGTGAAAAGCTCTTGTACTGACCAATCCAGACATCACAAAAACCTTTATTATGGAATGTGATGCCTCGGGAAATGGAATTGGTGTTGTCCTAATGCAATAATGAAGGCCCCTAGATTTTGAAAGTCAACCACTCAAGGGAAAGGACTTACAAAAACCCATTTATGAAAAGGAAATGCTGACAATACTACATACATTGAAGAAATGTGTCCTTACCTAATAGGTAGGCACTTCAAGGTCAAAACAGATCATGATAGTCTTAAATACTTCTTTGAACACAGACTATCTTTAGAAGGACAACAAAAATGGGTAACCAAGATATTGGGTTATGATTTTGAAATCGTCTATAAAAAAGGGAAGCAAAATGTTGTGGAAGATGCACCCTCAAGGAAGGATGAAGATGTTGAGGACTTTCTCTTTGCTATCTCGATCATCCAACCCAATTGGATAATAGAAGTAAGGGATGAATGGAAGAATGACGAAAAAGTGTGGACTCTCATTCAAAGGCTGCAGCAGGATTCCAGTACATCATACACATTTACATGAAAAAATGATTCACTATGGTATAAAGATCACTTATATTTATGTAAGAAATCCCAACTCAAACAAAAGGTACTATTGGAATTGCACACCTCTCCAGTGGGAAGGCACTCAGAATTTTTAAAAGCCTACCATAGGGTCAAGGAAGTTTTTTGGGATGGCCTTAAAAATGATGTTCAAAGGTTTGTGGCAGAATGTTTGGTTTGCCAACAAAATAAGGTGGTAACAATTAAAATCCCATGTATTTTACAACCATTATCCATCCCAACACATGGATGGGAGGAGGTTTCCATGGATTTCATCACAGGGTTACCGAAGTTTGAAGGAAAGAGTGTCATCATGGTGATTGGTGATAGACTGACCAAGTACACACACTTTTGTGCACTCTCCCATCCCTTCAAAGCTGGTATAGTTACCACTGCATTCACAGAGACTATTGAAAAGCTAAATGGTAGCACAAAGATTATTGTAAGTGAAAGAGATCCCATCCTCATTGGACATTTTTGGACAGAATTATTTTCTTGTTTGGGTACTTAATTGGCTCATAGCTCATCCTGTCATTGTCAATCTGATGGACAAACCAATATAGTGAACAAATGTCTGGAAGGCTAACTTCATTTCTTTGTCTCTGATAAACAAACACAATGGTTCAAATGGTTACCCTTGGCAGAATGGTGGTATAACACTTCCTTTCATACTGCAACAAAATGACACCATTTATGGCAGTCTATGGACACCACCCTCCTTCCATCACTTCTTCTCTAAAATAAAAATCTAATGTTCAAGTAGTGGAATATCACATTGAGCATCAACAACAAGTTCTCCAAACATTAAAGGACAACTTGACCATGGCACATAATTGTATGAAACAACAACCACATCAACATCGAAGTTAAAGAAGTTTTGAAGTAGGGGATTGGGTGTTTTTAAGACTACAACCATACAAACAGATGTCCCTCAAGCAAGCCAATAAATATAATAAATTATCACCAAAGTACTATGGCCCTTATAAGGTGTTGCAAAAGATTGGTACTATGGAATACAAATTAGAGTTGTTTGCATCTTCACGAGTACACCTAGTTTTCCATGTTTCATGCCTAAAGAAGGTTATAGGTGACAAGATCGCAGTGCAAACTATATTGCCAGAACTTGATGAGGAAGGAAAAATCATATTGGAGCCTGAAGCCATCACTGACACAAGAATTCACCAACTGAGGAATAGATCCATTTCAGAGTATCTCATTAAATGGAGGAAACTACCGGCTGAAGATTCTACTTGGGAAGATGATTCTTTTATACAGAAGAATCCAGAGTTACTCAATCATTGCGAACAACACTTGTATCAATGGAAGAGGCATGTTAATCCCTAAATAGTGGCTCATTACCCCTTAATTGGGGAATATTATATTAGTAATGTTATTTTATTTATGTCGGATTTAGGTCATTAATTGTAATTATACCTCATACTCTCCTATATATACCAAGGAGACATTTTCATTTTGAATCATCTTGTAATTGTACATTGATGTGGGCATAAGGAGGTTTCCCTCTCGAAGAGGCTTATTATCTGAATTTATCTCTTTTTCAAGGCATTGAGTACTTGTTCTGAGGTTTTTCTATGCTATATTGATATTTGATTCTTAACAAGAACTCATATGAAATGATCCTAAAAGTAACAAGATGGTCCATAGTCGAATGATATCTCCTAAACCCAGCCTGGCCTTTATATTTTTTACGATGACTTTCTGTCCAAATTCTAATCTTCTTTTCCAAAATAATTCCATAAATCTTGGCTAAAATCGGGCTAATCATAATGGTCCTATAATTAGAGGGAATGTTTATATCACCATTTTTAAAAATAGAAACAATGAGGATTTGCATCCAGGGTTTAGGGAAGCCCTGTTTGACTGCTAAATTGAAGATCTTGTGTATGTGAGGGATAAGGATTGGCCCTCCAATTTTAAAAATTTCATCTTGGTAGCCTTCAGTGTCCTTAGCTTTCCCATTTGCAAGTCACTTAACCCCGAACTCTATGTCATCTAAAGAAAAAACTTCTTCCTTTGTAGGGATAATAGGAATGTTGTCCATGGAATTAGGGAACTAGTAAAGACTTTTAAGGTAGGAATTAAAATCTGTTAAGGGAATCCTATTATTTTCTTTAGTATTTCATTTTAGAATTTAGCTTGAGAACGTAGGATCCAACTTGTATAGTTGTGAAAGTTGCTCTTGTCTTTATTTGACATAGTATCTTTTTTTTCCTTTTAATTAGGTCTTTGTACGTATTGATCTTATCAAGTTTTAAGATCTCATTAGAAGCATCCCTAGTGGCTTTCCTAGAAATTTTACATTTTTATCATACCAAGGGTTGGTTGTTCTATTATTATTTTTATAGGACACCTCGAAAGAGAACTTATTAATAAAAGTGGAAAGGGTAGCTGTAAAATTATGATAGAGTTCTTCAATGTTGTCCTTATAAGTTAGGAGGTTTAGTTTACTATTTAAATCCTCTAAGAAAATGTCAAGTTTACTTTTTTCAAAGCGCAAATTCCTTTGATTATCAAAATTCTCTTCAATGGTGCTCCTGTGCATGGAAAATTTTAGAGTTAGGGTTAAAGGTTTATGATCAGAGTGAGGCTCATGGTCATTTAGAAGGTCAAAATTTTCTATTTGGTTGGGGATATCAGATATCACATATATATTTAGAGATTATAATATTTAATAATTAAAATATTATTTGATTATTTTAATTTTATATAATATTAATACCTTGGCCAATGCTTCTATTAAGATTATGTGTATGTTAGGATTAAAATTATGGTTAAGGTTAGGATTAAGATTATGAAGATTAGAGTTAGGGTTTATGCTAAGGTTGGGGTTAACATTATGTTAGAATTAGGTTTTTAGATAACAAGCGAGGCTCTTTTTGTTCACTAGTGGCTCGACAGGAAAGACATTGTTGAGCTTCTAGAATCAAATAGTTACGAGGTAATAGGAAAGGGATGAGTTGGATTTTCATGGAAAAGGCCTAGGAAAACACATCATTTGAGTATATAGTGGTCTCTATAAGATCTATAAGTCTCTCACAAGCGTCATCCGAGAGCTATATAACAAAGGAAAGCCTTGGCAAAGACGGAGGAAGAATTAATAACATTGTTATGGTGTCTAATTGTAGAGGTACATGTTCCATATACCATATCCATAAGTCAGTGAAGAACTAAGTTATTTCCATCGGTGTAACATACCCATCCACCCACAAGTTGGGATATGCCACTTAATCTGACTGCAACACCCCCAGTAACCAGGAGGCTGAGCATGTTGTAGTCCTAAGACTCAGTTCTCTAAACGGATATCGAATTCTAAAAACATTTAATCTGAAAACAAGAATGAAAGAACCACATGCATTAATCCATATCCATGCCACAAAATAAAAGAGATAAACACCATTCCATGCACAACAAATAGCCAGTAGACACGCACATTAAAAATACAAATATCATAGATAATTAAATACATAGCCTCCATTCATTCTGACTCTGAGTTTCTTAGCCTTCTCCTTATCCTGGTTGTGTTTTAACACATATACACATGTTTTTACCTGACAATCACGTAAATATGCATGATGACCTTATGAAAGAGGTGTATAAATGTGATTTTCTCTCGAACAATTGTGTACATCATCCTTTTCTGCTTGGTTGTTGGGCTTGATGTTTGCTTGGTAATTTTTTATGGTTGTTGAGTCTTCTTGGGTCTTTGTTATCACTGTTAAGTGTTTGTGAAATGATAGGAAACCTTTCTTTGGTTGAATTTTTGGGTGGTGCCTTTATCATCATCCTTTTCATTTGATTGTCATTGCATCTTGGGATGGGTGTTTTCTCCTTGATATTTTGCTTGGTTTGTCTCCATTTACATATAGTAGAATTTTTATATCAAGTTGTTGTTCAGTCCTTGCATTTTCATTCTTTTATATTGAAAATACAAAAATATTAGGGATTTTTCATTTTTTTCATTTGATCTTTTGGGTCCTTATCATTGATCTTAGTACATATATAGAAATATTGCATCTAATTTGGAGTTGCATAACTAAATTGAAAATTTATTTTGGAAAAGCTTATCATTTATTGAGAATTGAAATTAGGACTTTGCATTTTATTCATATTCATTTATTTTACTTGTTGAGTCATAACATCATTATTTTCACAACCACACCTTTCTTGAGTAAGAAAGTTCACTAAAATAAATGATGATAATTTAAAATTGATTAGAAACAATTTTATTTTCTATTGTGCACAAACTAGCTTAGGATTTGGAGCCTTGGAATAGTATTTTGTGAGTAAAATTCTCCAAGGCTATTAAATAAACATATGTGTATGACTAAGGGAGTGGTGAAATCCATTTTATAATTGGTGACATCAAGTGGCTTCACTTACACCAGAGTAAAGCACAAGGTCGCATGAGGTTGGTTGAGGGGATATCCCCCCAATACCTTCTTAGCATCAGATATATTTTTGAGGATATATTTGTACATGGGGATCTTGCTAGTAGATTTACCTCTGTGAGAGGTAGTGATTTCGAGGTTTCAGGCTTTGTTAACATTCCCATACGGTGGACATAACTTAGGATTGTTCTCCTACACATCGGTTATATCATGGTTTCTTAGTTGCTTGACATAGGTACCACATAGGTTACTTGCATGGGTTATTCTGCAGGTACCCTCGGCCAGATAAGGGTCACACAACGCACATCCTTTATGGAGGATTAGCTCTTTAGGGTAGGGATTATTTTAAGGATGGAAATTTATTTTAAAATGTAGAAACCTTGGCGAATCTTACTAATCCCTCATATGACAACTATAAATGTTTGGCGATACTTTTCTAAAAATATTCAAATTTCTATGGATTTTATATTGTTTGTATAAATTTTTGGCGATTTTTAAGGTAAAATAATTTTATCGTATGGAATTTGGGAGAATCATTTTTAGAATAGCAAATCTTTTTGGGGGAAAACCATGGAAAATTAACCCATGAGCGAAATTTAGCCCCTAAAATCATGCATGCTCCAGGGGGATCTGACTGACTGGTTGTTAAGCCTATGAGGGCCCTTATAACTAATTATGATACCTTTGATCTTTAGCATGGAGTCTCAAGCCCCTCTTGGGAGAGGCATACCTACTTTAGGGATGGAAGCCCCTTTCAGCCACCTTATCGTGTTTGGGTGCATATTAGCCTTTTGTTTTATTTTGGTGTGCTCTTTGATTACTAGTTGGCCTTAGGATTTGTTTTTTATATATCAAGTCTTGAGTCATCACGGATCTAGACCAGCTTCCCCACAGGTCTCGTCGCTTGTTACAGTTACCACCACATATTGAGTCTCTCCCTTCTAAAAGGAATAACATTATCAAATCTGGTACACAAACCTCCACTTATCAGACTTGTGATCATACAAGGGTGAGTATTGAATTGAGTCAAAAATATATTGGGAGTCCTTCAACTCCCATACCTTCAACCAAAATGGTTGTAGTGTCGGAGGTTCCCATCATCACCCCTGTCCATCCTATAGTGAATACTTAGCCTATAGCCATGAACCCTTTTGGTTCCCTTTTTCACTTGCCAAGCTATAATGTTCATTCCATCCCTATGGCCTCGAGTCCTTTTTCTTATGGTATGCCAAATTTCACATCGTAATTTTCTCCCTCCATCCTAGCATCTAGTATGAATACTAGTATTGGAATTGGGGGAAGAGATCCTCCTCATACTCCATTCTCTTTGGTGGTACCCATGTCCCACAAAAAACACTTACAATTGGAGGATTTCCTCCTTTTAACCCCGGGTCTAATCTTGTTCCTAATGCTTCTGGATGGAGTAACCAACCTGGAGGACAAGATACTTCTTACGATATGTCCTTTACACCCACCTCCTCTATATTGATTATGAACAACACGTTTCGAATGAAGAATCCACCTTTATCCTCGAGATTCACACACGGAGGAGGTCATTTTCATTCCTTGGGAAACCCCCAATCCGAAGCCACTCCGGCAAGAGGAAATTTTTACAACCCTCATTAGAACATTCCTACTAGAATGGTGGCCAACCAACCCCTCATGAATCGGTTCGAAGGAAGGTCTTACAATCCTAGACAGGGCCATGATTCTTACCCACCAACAATATTTCCAGGGAACTTGGGGGCCTAATGCAGCAACCTCATCTCCCTTTTCTGGCCATGCTCAATCTTCCAGACTTTTCTAAGTTAATGAATTATCCTGTGCGTCATGATCCAACATGCCCCCCCCCGTCCCCACCAAGATTCCTTTGGATATTCCAAAATTCGAAGGCAAGAATGATGAGGATCCTGGTGATCACGTTACTACTTTTCACCTTTGGTGCTCTTTGAATACCCTTAACAACGATTCTATTCCATTAAGATTGTTTCAACAAACCCTCACGGGGGTTTCCGCGAAATGGTATATCGAGCTACCTAGGGGGACATAAAGAACCTTTAATCCGATGGTCTTAGTCTTCCTCAACCACTTCCAATTGTCAGTTCGTTATGATGTTACCTTAGGAATTTTGTCAACCTTACGTTAGGACAAAGCCACTCATATCTCAGATCACATCAAGGAGTTGTGTAGACAGAATAGGTTGATCAAGACCTCGATAACCTCAGAATTCCAGTAGTTAGATATTATATATGATTATTCTGGGATGCTATATGAGATTCTTCCAGATGCACTGAGGTCAAACTATGACCCTAGACAAAATCTTGGGCCTCATGCCGATGGAATTGTAAGCTCCGCCAATGTGAAATTTACAGACTCAGTGACAAGCCGTTTGAAAGAGTTGTCTCTAAACCAGTCTGTAGGAGGGCCATCTTTGTCTTTGTCCCCCACTCCCACTCAGTCGACGGATGTACATTCTATGTAATCCTCGACCAACCTGAATGGTAACTTGCAACCAGGAGGGAATAAAAAGAAAGGACGTAATAATAATCATAGGGGTGGAAAGAATAATAATAAGCCTAAGGACAAGAGTAATAATGAGAAGTTGAATAGTAATGTTGGTGAGGGAAAAAAAGAAAGGAAGAAGGTGAAGTTTCCTTGCAATATTTGTATATATGACCACCTTACCTATTTATTCCCTAAACTTTCAAAAGCTATGAGGCTTGTGTAACGACCCTAATTGTATACATGTTTAAAGATTATAAAGTAAAAGAAATTAAAAGAAATTAATTATGGTTAACTGAGTAATAATTCAAACTACAGATCACATTTAATGACCTGTGAAATAAAATGAAAAGATCAATGAGAATGATATAAAAATGGTGGCGTATGCAGAGAGGGATAACCATGGATCACGAGAAGATAAAACATTAACTCATGACGAAGGACAGAGGATGGAGGGTGGTTGAAGGAGTAAGTGCGTGACTCAGCAGTGAGGAATAAGGGATGGTAAGAGGGGGATGTGCGCACCATTCAACAGGGATGGATGTTGCGGACTGTGTGGCCTGAGAACTATTGTCTTTTTCCATGAGCAGAGATTCTGCATTTGTTGTGAGCAACGATTTTCTGTGCACTGTGGTATTGGCTGTGAGCCTGTGATATTTTGTGGACTGTTGGCTTGCTGTGAGCAAGGAATAGAGTGTTCTGGACTGTGACATTTTATCAGAGGAGGCACTGAGTTGCTGGAGGTTTTGGGCACAGAGGGCCAGGATATCCGTAGATATCCTGGAGCTAGGTAGTTTTCCTAGTTGGCAGGGAGGACAATAGTTTTGGGCAGTTATTTTCCTGTTTGTTGCAGGGTTGATCTATGTAGCAGGGAGCAGAAAGGCAGCACCAAAGAAAAGAGGAAAAAAAATTAGCATAAGATCCAAGTACTTGTTAAGTTTTGTATTTATTTCATACTATAAATAATTTAGTATTTATTGATAAATCCAAGTTACTGAAGTTGTTGTTATAAAAGTCAATATCATGTTATGAAGTTTTGTTTCGGTTTACTTTCTTAAAATGTTTAGGACACTTAATGATGTTTAGAATTATATGGGCATTACATATGGTATCAGAGTGTCTTAGTTCGGAATCTGGGGCCTAAGGGTTGAAACCTAGAGTGTTAACTCCAGCCACGCTTAACCTGCAAGAGATACACGTTTAGTTTGACTAAATGGGACTGATACATGATACAGTATGGTATCCAAGCTATTGAGCACGGAAAAGAGAATTCATAACTTCATTTTATTTGAGCAATGTTGTTAATAAAGTTTCGGGTAGAATAGACACCTGAAACCGATGAAAATGTCGTGGGAAGCTTCTGTCAAAGGCTTGAAACTTGTAAGATCCAATAACTACACAAATTATACTAAATAAAATGAAAAAGACATTTGTGATACCTTGAAAAGGCCTAATTTACCTCGAACTTACCTAAATGGGGAACTGCAGATGCGCAGGCTGAAAAAAAAAAAGAAATTTAGCAGACTTATATTATGCAGGAACAACGTAAACTAGTTGTCTGTATTGGCCTCGGTGAAGTTTTAAAATAATGAAGAATCTCCGGAACATTAGACCCATACAAATTTCAACCGTGCCAAAAGAAGGAAATTTGTACACCACGTGGCGTTTCATGCAACTAATCGATTTCCCAAAGAAGAGTTGTCTGTTATACGGGAGAACGGATCTGCACCGTCAGATCTCGGGCGAAATCCCGTTAGATGTTAGATCTAGAAAAGTTGCGCGGGGTTTAAGCCCTAATGTGCATAGGAGGAGTCCCGGAAGAGTCATCGGGAAATCTGAGTCATCGGGGTTTTGTTAAGTCTGAGAATCGAGGACTTGTGGTTCTCGAAATCCTGAGAACGGATCCTAGCCATTGATCTCGGCAGGACACGTGTCAGCTTTCTAGGGAGGCGTCGGGATTTTACCATCGGAGATTTTAGGAGCGTAGAAATGTTGCATAAGGAAACCACGATTCACGATTTCCCAATAGGATCTAAGTCATTCATTACGAGGACGTGTGTCAGAGGATCCCGAGGGATCGGAGTTCGGCATATCGGAGTTTCCAAAGTCGTGAAACTCTTGCACAATGGAATCGCGATTTGCGATTTCCTGATACAATTAGAGCCGTCCATCTGTGGGACAGATGGCAACCATCAAGAACCCATCGGAAAATTAGGAATCGGCGTATCGGGGATTTCGTGGACATGAAACCTTTGCATTTCGAAACCGCGAAGTACGAAACCTCGAAACAGCAAGGGGCGATCAGGACTGTCCATCAACGAGGATGCATGGTGAGAGATCTCGGATAGTTCGGAGTTCGAGATATCGGGAGTTCTGGAGTAGTGAAACACTCGCGCAACAAAATCGCGATTTGCAATTTCGTGACACCATCATAACCGTTGATCCAAGGGACGCGTGTCCAAGAATCTGAAAGAGCTCGGGGTTCAACATTTCGAGTTTCCTGTATACAAAGGAATCACAACTAGAGAAGTCGTGAAATCCTGAAATGCGACGGGTCCCACAACCATAGCATTTAAGTGGAGGAAAGGTGTCACTCCATATCGGGGTTTGGAGCTAGCAAGGGTCTTTGAACGAGTGCGTTTAAAAACGTGAACCCTGACATGCGATTTCCCGATGGAGTTTAGGGTACAACATAGGACAGGTGTCGAAAGGTCCAACCTTGCTGGGAGTTAACAACAGGTGGCATTGGGTATCGGGATATCGAGAATTCCGTAGACACGGGATTCATGCAATGCGATATTGCGATATCCGAAATCCCGATAAGGGATAAGACTGTGGTCACAAGGCGAGGACGTGTGGACCACGAGCATAGCTTAAAGGGATAATGCGCTAGGAGCTCATCGAGGATCGGCGGATCAGGAATCCTAAGGATGTGCGCACGTCGACATCGCAAACGCCGAAACCCCAAATCCCGATAGAGTGATACAAAGATGCGGTCACGGAGGCAGGTCATATAGACCAAGGTATAGCCAATAGGGGCTAGCCAATAGAGACGAAGCTCATTGGAAAATCGGGAATTGGGAGTCTGTGAGGACAAAGGTTCGTGACGATGAAAGTCGCGAAACCCCGAATCCCGACAGGAAATAGGAATACGGTCACATAGGACAGGGTCATATGGGCCAGAGCGTAGGTATGAGAGGGCTAAATCTAGAAGGGAGCGCATCAGCATAGCGGGGATCGCAGATTCCGTGGATAGAGGTATAAGGGTGTTGAAAACCCCAAAAATCTGATGTAGGATAGGTCTGGGGTCACATGGAATGACGGTCATAAGAGAGGGAATTCTATCCTGGAGGGCTAGCGCATAAAAGCGAATTGGTGAATCGGTAATCGGGAGTTTAAGGAACAAAAATTCTGGACATTGGGGATTATGAAACCCCAAAACCCAATGAACAGGATTCCTGTAAAAAAAATTGGGCACGGCCCGAGGCAAAGGCTGTGAAGAAATGAGAAATACCTGTGGGTCGTATATTGACCAGTGACTCCCGGGAAATCCAAAGAGCCGCTTCAAATCGGTTGATGAAATTGAACGATCGTGTATACCCATATAACAACATACATACACATATAATAACAGGCATTCGCCGACGAATGAAATTGTAAATACAAATGAAGTAAATTGAAGGCAGAACACCAAAATCTGTACAGGGCTGGAATTACAAGAAAATCATTTTTATTTTGCAAAAAAATATATATATAGAAGATTACCATTCCTTACCACAGCGTAAGGATGGTTGGTGCAATTTCTTAATTCAAATAACCCCGCGTTCTGGATGAAGGTACTAAAACTGTGCACAACTAGCGGACTGAATCGTACCTCTTACCATAGTTGAGGGAGAGCTCCGCAATGTGTATAGACAGGGGGTTGATTCCCAATATTTTAGAGAGACTCGACCCCAGGTCCTGGATCTTGTCAGTGGCCACCTCAATATACTTTGTTTCTGCAAAACAAATTGGAGCATATACAACATTAATCAGCGCTAGTGAAGTGCTCAGAGTGACGGTGAGGATGTGAGCCATGGCAAGGTAGATTCGGGAAACCTCTGAGCAGAACAGAGGCAAGTCTGTGGTGGACAAGGACGAATGCGTCGAAAATCCCAACGGATGAGAATGTGAGACAGAGGAAGGAGGAGTAGAGAGTCGAAAGGATGACAGGTGGAGAATGATAAGGTTAGATATGAGGGAGCTTGAGGAACCCAGACGAGCACGTGGAACCCATGCGTGCCCAAATTATGTGTGCACGTTTAAACTATTTTTTATAAATTATTAAGAATAATATAAAATAAATTAAATTAATTAGTATAAATAAAATATATATAGATAGGAATGAGTTAGTATAAATTAAAATAAAGTTAATTTGAATTAAATTAATGTAAATAATAATTTTAATTTAATTATTTTATTGAGTGTAGGGTTAGTCTACCTTAAAGTTCAATGTTAACCAAGCTTAGATGCTTAATCCTAACTCAAACCGAGCCAATTCCCCTGATGGAGTAATGTATGTTTACAGACAAGTAAAGAAAACTTACGCGTAACCCTGTTTCTAAGTTTAAGTAGCACCCATTTGAAACGTCCTTGAACTCACCCGGATAACTTTGGGATGATCTAGGTTAAGTCATACAAGATGGCGAGGACTCGAAGGGGTCGAGGAAGGGGAGCGTCATCACGGGCACCGCCGATGCCACCCACACCATCAACACCACCGACACCACTAGCACCACCACCACCTTCACCCAGCAGGACTCCTACAACCACATGATGTTCCTATGTCCAAATGGGAAGTCATTTCTATGTATTTTGTTGTAGGGTTACCGCTCACATCGCATAGACACAATGTCATTCTTGTGATAGTGGATAAGTTAACCAAGAGTTCTCATTTCATTCTGGTTAGAGACACTTACGATGTCACTGATGTGGCACGAGTGTTCATAAGAGAGGTTATCCGTTTGCACAGGATACCTAAAAAGATCATTTCAGATAGGGACTCAAGATTCACATCTAGGTTTTGGACAAGTTTACAGTCAGCATTGGGGACTCAGTTGAACTTAAGCACAACTTATCATCCTAAAACAGATGGGAAAACTGAGAGAGTAAATCAAGTCATGGAAGACATGCTTAGGATGTACGTAATGGATAATCAAACCCAGTGGGAGAAGCACCTACCTTTGGTAGAGTTTGCCTACAATAACAATTATCATAGTTCCATTGGAATGCCACCATACGAAGCTTTGTATGGAAGGGCATGCAAAACACCATTGACTTGGGATAGACTAGAAGACCGAGTAACAGTTGGGCCAGAATTGATTCAGGAAATGGAGGAACAGGTGATTCAGATCAGGTAGAGACTAAAGGAAGCTCAGAATAGACAAAAAAGTTATGCAGATGCACATAGGACCGACCGAAGTTATGCAGTGGGGGACCAAGTTTTCATCCATATCAGGCCTAATAAGAGTACCATACGGTTCTGGAAGGGGACAAAGTTGTCACCATGGTTTATTGGGCCATTTAGGGTCCAAGAGAAAATTGGACCCGTTGCCTATCGTCTCGTACTGCCACCCCACTTGCATAAAACTCATAATGTATTTCATGTATTTGTTTTACGTCATTATGTTGCTGATGAATCACATAAATTAAATTGGAAAGAATTGCAGGTATCGGACGTGGGAACCCTCACGGTTGAACCGTTATGCATATTGGACCGTAGAGTCCGACAGCTCAAAAACCATTTGGTAGACCAAGTTAAGGTCCAGTGGGACAATTATAGTCCAGGATCTGCTACTTGGGAGGACGCCAAGACACTATGGCGAGACTATCCTTCACTATTTTGACCACCTCAAGAACAAGATTCTCGAAGGTGGGGTGTAGGTAACACCAACTTTTTGACTTAGATGGCTAGGATTACCTGAGGCCTATACACTATATTTCCTAGTCACAGTGAAACTGTTAAGTGATATACTTAAACTTTAAACTTATGAATAGTAATGAATGTTTAAGTGTTATTGATGATGATGCAGGTAATGCGATCTATTATGTGAATGAAAATTTTATGAATGTTTAAATGCTATTGATGATGATGTATATGATGTGGCATATTTTGAGAACGAGAAATTGTTGAATGTTTAATACTGTTGGAATGATGTTGGATACGATGAAGTCTATTTTGGTAAATAATAACCTTGTGAATGAGTAAAGAGTGTGAATTATGGGATATTGTGAAATCTAAATTCAAATGGGAAAACTTTGATGTTAATGCATTGGTACGGGGATACCAAATTGAAAAAATGAAAGTATGCAATTATATGATGATAATGCATAGAAATATATGAGTTTTTGTTGCAGACTAATCTGCAGGTTATGGGCTATGAAATAGCGAAGTGATAATGATGATGAAAGTGGATATGTGGACCACTGCTGAGAAACATTATGGTATGAATAATATGTGGGAAATTGTATTGATTTGGATGCATTGCTATGATATGTGGACTAATGCATGATTATGCTATGATTTTGGTACTAACACTGCCCAAAACTGAATAAATGATGACAAAACCTCCAACAACACGGTGCCCCTGTGTGTTCCATTATAGGGTGTTGACCCTGGTTCTGTTAGGAGGGGTGGAGGATTTTCCCACCATGTATCCTCCATTATAGGGTGCTGACCCTAGTACTATTAGGAGGGGTGGAGCCTTTTCCCACCGTGTATCCTCCGAAACCTGAAGTCCTGGGAGGACGGTGCTGGTTCATGCTCCCCAAGACGTGTGATGAGGAATGTCAGTTGCCTGCTAGGGAAGCTTGGTCGAGATAGTGACACTTCCACTTACGGGTTCTATTTGGAGTTAGGCCAATATAGTTGGTGCTCCAATATAGTCTAGCAGAGGATGGATATGAATGGAGTTGGAAGTAGGTTAGGGAGGAAGGATGAGTAGAATAGTTGAGACTATATGGAGATCTATCTTGTGGTGGGATTTGATGAAGAAAAATGTATATATATGAATATTCATTATTATGTAACTAAACCACAGTTGTTTAAAATAAATTATTGAGCCAGATCCTTGTGATTAAAGAATTTCTCTAACAATTGATTGACTGTTGTCTTTTATAAAAGACTAGTCTTGCTGATTGGATTGGCTGTATATATAAATTACTAAAAGATGATAGTTTGAATATTAGTACATGCACGAGACTTGCATGTACTAGCTACACATGCATTTCTTATACATATACACTAGTATGAATGAGCTTTCTTGACTTACTTACTGATAATGCCAGTTACTTGTTGTGAATGTGTGAACCATGTCCTTTTCCTTTGTACCATCAGACACCTTAAACTTCGGGACGAAGTTTCTTGAAGGGTGGGTGTATGTAACGACCCTAATTGGATACATGTTTAAAGATTATAAAGTAAAATT
>ML782051.1:200727-212650 GCA_009831015.1 Picea engelmannii
GTCCTTTTTCTTATGGTATGCCAAATTTCACATCGTAATTTTCTCCCTCCATCCTAGCATCTAGTATGAATACTAGTATTGGAATTGGGGGAAGAGATCCTCCTCATACTCCATTCTCTTTGGTGGTACCCATGTCCCACAAACAACTCCTACAATTGGAGGATTTCCTCCATTTAACCCCGGGTCTAATCTTGTTCCTAATGCTTTTGGATGGAGTAACCAACCTGGAGGACAAGATACTTCTTACGGTCTATCCTTTACACCCACCTCCTCTATATTGATTACGACCAACACACTTGGCATGAAGAATCCACCTTTATCCTCAAGATTCACACATGGAGGAGGTCATTTTAATTCCTTGGGAAACCCCCAATCTGAAGCCACTCTGGCTAGGGGAAATTTTTACAACCCTCATTAGAACATTCCTACTAGAATGGTGGCCAACCAACCCCTCATGAATCGGTTCGAAGGAAGGTCTTACAATCCCAGACAGGGCCATGATTCTTACCAAAACCCTGGATGGGCTGCGATTTCCCAACAACAATATTTCAAGGGAGCTCGGGGCTTGATGCAACAACCTCGTCTCCCTTTTTTGGCCATGCTCAATCTTCTAGACTTTTCTAAGTTAATGAATTATCCTGTGTGTCATGATCCAACATGCCCCCCCGTCCCCACCAAGATTCCTTTGGATATTCCAAAATTCGAAGGCAAGAATGATGAGGATCCTAGTGATCAAGTTACTACTTTTCACCTTTGGTGCTCTTTGAATACCCTTAACAACGATTCTATTTGGTTAAGAGTGTTTCAACAAACCCTCATGGGGGTTTCCGCGAAATGGTAAATCGAGCTACCTAGGGGGACATAAAGAACCTTTAATCCGATGGTCTTAGTCTTCCTCAACCACTTCCAATTGTCATTTCGTTACGATGTTACCTTAGGAATTTTGTCGACCTTACGTTAGGACAAAGCCACTCAAATCTCAGATCACATCCAGGAGTTGTGTAGAAAGAATAGGTTGATCAAGACCTCCATAACCTCAGAATTCTAGTAGTTAGATCTTATATATGACTAGTCTGGGATGCTATATGAGATTCTTCTAGACGCACTGAGCTCAAACTATGACCCTAGACAAAATATTGGGCCTCTTGCTGATGGAATTGTAAGCTCCGCCAATGTGAAATCTACAGACTCAGTGACAAGCCATTTGAAAGAGTTGTCTCTAAACCAGTCTGTAGGAGGGCCAGCTTTGTGTGTGTCCCCCACTCCCACTCAGTCGACGGATGTACATTATATGTAATCCTCGACCAACCCGAATGGTAACTAGCAACCAGGAGGGAATAAAAAGAAAGGACGTAAGAATAATCATAGGGGTGGAAAGAATAATAATAAACCTAAGGACAACAGTAATAATGAGAAGTTGAATAGTAATGTTGGTGAGGGAAAAAGAGAAAGGCAGAAGGTGAAGTTTCCTTTCAATATTTTTACATATGACCACCTTACCTATTTGTTCCCCAAACTTTCAAAAGCTATGAGGCTTTTATCTCTACTGCCCACTCTGCTAAATAATCATTTTCCACATAATCAACACATGGCCTTGAGCTCCTCGAATGCCATAAATGCGGTGAGTGGGAGTTAAAAACCACCGATGAAAGACAATGAACATTTATGCATCAATATGGTTAATTTCATGTTAATGTAGCCACTAGGTCTCGCAATTAAAGTTCTCCACAAACTATTCCTGGTCTAGACTAGTCTCCCCCTCCTCTGGAGACACCCTTACAGATCGAAACAACAGAGCCCCAGCCTCATATTTTGAAAGGAGTAATCAAGTAATCTACCCACAATACTAATGTTAGAGATGCAAATAATTACTCTATTCTTGAGGATTTGGGTCAAGCTCGTTGTGCAATGTTGGACTTGAAGGTACTCCATACATTTCCTTCATAGAGGAATCCCTCGATATCTATTTTAGGAGCTATAGATCATTGTGGCTCTAAAGTTATCAAGTTTTACGTCACTGATGTGAAGCCTCACTTTCCTTACCATGTGAAATTCCAAATCCATGTGGGTTACTCAAAGTATACCATCAAGCATATTTTTGTTGACGAAGGTGATGCAACATGTGTGATGTCCCTGGTCAGTTAGAAAGCCCTCAGCTCTCCAACCCTTTCTTAGTATCTGACCATGTTGAATTATTTTGAGGGTTCTTCCTTCTGCCCTCATGATATTCTTCCTACCTTTCTGATCAAGTTAGGTAGGAAGATGGTAGAGATGGATTTCGAGGTGGTTGATGTGCCCCTCGACTATAACTTGTTACTAGGATGCAATTGGAATTATGCTATGACTGCAATCATATCATCCATCTTCCACACTCTTTTTTTTCCTCTTTATGCATCTGTTGGATGATTGATCCTTATGATCAACAATTCTCAACTGAAAACCTTGAATATAGATGTCATAATGTATTCATCCCTTATCGTTACCTTCGAATTCATCGCACCCATTCATCATATATATGCCATCTCTAGTAAGTCTTGTTTTTCAAAGATGTATGTTCCTTTCCACACTTCATATGTTAATGATCCTTGGACCCTACATTCCTCGAACGCATCTTGTGAAGGTCAATCAAATGAGGGAATGGCCATGCCACTATCAACAACAAAGATAGTGTATAAATTTGTTCTTGACTCTTCCACTAATCCAAATCTTGTTACCTCGTAGACGGACGAGGAGGATCTTGTTCTATATCCCATATGGGCCACTTCATCATCTTTCTCACATGACTTCCTCGATGATAATTTACCTTCTGATGAAACAATCATAGAGGCCATGAATGGTTCTAAGAGGCCATGGGATGATATGCGTCATTTCTTTTATTTTCTCCTAGAGATTGCCAAAATTGAACAAGATGATTTTAGATCTAATTTGAGCAAGATAGTCGGTCACGTCATAGTTCCACTCGATAAGAACGATATTTATGTCGAAGGAAACATGGTGAGTATCTCTCCTACCATCACAATCAATATCTCTCATACCCCTGACAAGATTGAAAATGTATACATCAGTGCAGATTATTTCTAGGAAGAAATTATGATCTACACCATTCTCTTCAAGGAATTTTGTCTCTTTTTCATATGAAGAGATGCCAGGAATTGACCCTCGAATTGTCTAACATGAAATTAAAACCTATCGGGATGCCAAACCTGTTCGAAAACGACTTAGAGTTGTCAATCCTAGGAGAGCCCCTTCTATTAAGGAAGAGGTAGATAAACTTCTTAATGTTGGATTTATCTACCCAATTCCCTTGACTGAGTGGGTATCGAACCCCATTCTTGAGAATAAAAAGCAAGGAACCATCCGTGTATGCATGGATTATCATGACCTGAAAAAAGCCTGTCCCAAAGACAAATTCTCGACACCTTCATTGATCAAATTCTCGACGAATGTGCGGCAAGCGAAGATTTTATTTCATGGATGAATTTTGAGGGTATAACCAAATTCAGATTAAACCCGAGGATCAACATAAGATGAAATTTATTTTCCCTTGTGGTAATTTCGCATACTGGAATATTCCTTTCAGCCTTAAGAACATCGAAGAAACCCTCCAACGTGATATGACCTTTGCATTTCACGATCTGAAGCACATAATCGAAGATTATATCGACGATATGTTGACAAATAAAATTGATCGTTCGTTAATTGAAAGAACGAGTCTAGTCCAGTGTTGTCTAAGTAACCCAAGCCATTTTGTGTAACTCATTCTGACGGGTTTAATGGCTTCGTTAGCCAATCTAAAATCCTAAAAGAAAAACGAACAAAGGAAAGAAATAACTAATTAATTGCCAAATGTTATCTTATATATATACATATGCTTTGATATAACTATTGTAGGTGTATTTAAGTGGAAAATATGCAAATCTCACTTATGCACAACATTTACAAATTGCAATTTTTAATCGAAACTTACGAATTCAATGTGAAAATGATTGCTTTTAAAAAAACAGATAAATAAAGAACAGTTAAATATTTTATGTTTTCTTTTATAAATCTAACTAACTATGAAACACAAGCGTGCAAGTAGTCAAAAGATAAAACAAACATTGTGGTTTCATTAATATGTAAATGACCGAATTGAGAAACACAAAGGAGCTAACCTGTTGTTAGTTTGTGAGATGTATCCAAGCGTCTGTATGAGTGGAGGACATCCAACTGCCATGCCCAAGAGAGAAATGTGCAATAGACTTTATGACTGTTCGAAATAAATTCAAAACATGTATTGGTAGTTGAGGTTTAATGATAGAGGAGGAAACACAAATTGAACCCTGTGATCTTATAATTGCAAATAATTACAGCAAGATAAATCTAGTTGTAACATATTTCACTTCATCATTCAACTAAAATTCAAAGATAAATACTATCATTCGAATTGAAGATATGATCATAGTATTTATATGTAGAGCAACAGATTATAGACGTTATTTATAACATAGGTATCCCAAGCATAATAGATAATTAATTCTAAATCTATCAGACCTATTAATATATCATGATTGACAAAACATAAATGAAAAACATCATTTACAAAATGCTAAAGACAAAATGCATATATGTTGTTTCATTAAGTCTTGGAATCATCGGTCCATGCTGGTTACAAAGATGTTTTGCTTCAAACAAAAATATCTCATAAACCAGACAACGAAATGAAATTCCATGAAATACCCATTTGAGATATTGAAGATGGAAGTACGCACGACCTCTTTGGGTCAAATACATGCTAATATTCAATGGATGATATCTCTCAAACTAGGAAAAAAATGATATTATTAGAAATACCCATTTGATATAGTGAAGAGATATTTTCATCCATATATGGAAATATTTCTGTAGTTTCTTCAGTAGGTAGAAAAGTACCATTGAATATGGTGGTATGTGTGGCCTCCTTGGGTCAAATACATGCTGATATTCAATCGATGATATCTCTCAAACCAGGAAGCCAAATGAGATTCTGCGAAATACACATTTGAGATATTGGGGATATATTTCCAATGAGGTATGGTATAGCCTTTGAAATAGTGTGTAGAGGTTGCAACACCTATTTGAATTTGGTTAAGTGTAGAGGGACATAAAGGATGTCAAGGGTTTCTAGAGCAACATGGGTTGCTGTAGAGGTTGTGGAACCTCTGTGGGCAGCATGGACACCCTACAAATTTGTTGAAAATGTTCCATACCAATGGATGTAGCCGATCCATGTATATATGTAGTGAATCTATGTATAGTTCTCATTGTAATGGTGAACAAAGATCCGAAGGAAAAAAAAAAATCCATGTAGTTTATGTGGACCAACTATGATTCTTACAATGTATGGTCCGACAAATGGATTATGATAGTACCAAAAGGAGGTGTGATTACTAAAAATGTTTGAACCAACAACATGCTTTAAACCCTTGTCCTGATGGAGAGCGTGTCTTCTCTGATACCACTGATCTAAATCTTGGGGGATGAGATATGGATGGATTGAATGCTGAGAGAGGAGAAACTTAGAAATACCAATATTGCTTGAAAAGAAGCATGGAAAAAAACATGTTAATGAAGTACTTGGGAGGTGAGGCTCAAAGAGGAGCCTCACCTCGAAAACTCATTACTAGTAAATCACTAAGAGATAATTAATCTTACAATGAACAATAGAAAATATGAGAGAAGTCAAAATAAGTAACTTGATATTATGATAAGGCATGCTAGGCCTTTATATAGCATCACAAAATGGTCCATTGGACAAAGTAAAAAAGAACTCATTAAATGAGTCTCTATTATTAGTATAATAGATCTAACTACCAAACTAACTAAATAGTGGAAAATAAAACCCGATACATTAATGGGAAGAGCTCATTAAATCAATCTCTATTATTATAATAATAGATCTAACTACCGAGCTAACTAAGTAGTGGAAAATAAAACCCAATACAATAATGGAGATGTGTGACTCTTTTTAACCCATATGGGCAACCTGTTATCCCATTTAATTAATGAGGACGTGGGCATCTCCTTCATCCGCATGGACAATCTATTAGCTTTATAGTTTTATGACTTTTGTATCCGAATTTAGACCATATACCCTCTAAAATTCGAATCAATTTCTTCTTATGATCTCATAAACTTCATAAAAACAAAAAATCCAAAATTTCCTAATTCTTCCTATAAGCCCTTATATATCTCACAAAATATCTAACCCTTATATCTTATAAAATATATAATATTTCAAGAATGATCAAAGTTGTATTTTCACATATCTAGGCCTCCATAAATTGGGAGGTTTCAGTGGTATTGAAAAAATATTTTATTATCTTGTAGTAAAATATGTTAATATCAACTTTGTTGAAGAGAAATATGTTTTTTCTTTCAGTAGTGGAGCCACACAAACACACTATGAGGGAGATGTGTAATTCCTTGAATGCTTAACATTGGGTTTTTACAAGTGACATTTAAAAAATATTAATTAAAAAAATAATTCAATTTCAATGTTAACCTATTTTAATGTCCTCTTTATATATATAGCAATCAAAAATAAAAAATTGCTTATTGTGTAAAACGACACTTTGCACCACCCAAATTAAAATATTTTTATATCAACTTTATAGAGAGAGTGCATGAAAGTAAAAAATTCTTATGGCTAAGGGATTTGAATGATGCTTTTTCCTCAAACTTTGTACTCTAAAAATAAAATTTATATCTCCAAGAATTATATGATCTTGGGGCACGATAAATCATTTAAAAAGAAAATTTATATCTCCAAAAATTAGATGATCTTGGGGCATTATAAATCAGTATTTAAGATGGATACAAATTTCCAAATGCACCTTTTAATAAATTTAATCAAAATTAAGAATGCAAACTTTTGAAATTCTTTCAATAATTACTTATATCATACAAAATATATGATTACTTATTTCGTACAAAAGATCTAATAAACGTTTTTCATTCTTTTATATTCTTTACAAATTCTTCATCATCCTGAATTCTTCAGTATAATATCGTTGCAAACATCCGTAATAAATTATGAATACATCTTGCCTTTTGCTTTCATGTAAAGACATGCTTATATTTTGGACATTACAAAATTGCAGGTTGCTTGGTTAATATCGATGTTCCATATTAGATACAAGTATTTAGCAACAACAAAGTTTTTCTCAAAATTGAACTATCTTTAACGAGTTGATTCTGAAAGCCTAAAGAATGTCAAGAATAAAACGAGCTCAAGTGGAGTTGTATGTCAAGAAGAATACAAACATCATGAGTTGGAGCTTCTTTAGATTAGGAGCTAAATGTAAACAAGAACACGAACATGATGTGTTATCTGTGAATACGAACATAAAAAACATGTAGTCAGAATGCCTAGATTCTTCAGATTGCTCTTACCATTTCCTCTTTTTTATATTAGTCTCATACCAAACGCAAAAGTAACTAAAAATTATTGCGAAAAATTTGCGAAAACGACTCGATAAAAGTTTAGACAGAGATTCCTCCACATCTACTGAATCTCGCCTCTGCATAGCGGGCATTGGAATCGAAAGTAAAACGACCGAAACATGCATTGTTCATGGTAAACATGACTACAACGCAATTGTTTTACAGACTCCCCAATTGAAAACATATCGTGACAAATTGCGCACATCAATCCCTCATTCTCTCCTCTGCCGACCTGTTCTTCGGAAATGATAACCGTTGGCGAAGAATCAATAGTTGACTTAGCAGCAGCTATTGGACGAGTCGCATGGCGGGCAATAAATAGTTCTCTCAGGTGAGTGTGAAGATGATAATGTTGAATTGTCACTTCTATGGAAGGGGAATCGACCTCCATATTCCAGACTTGTCTAAGTTAATGAATTATCCTGTGTCATGATCCAACATGCCCCCCGTCCCCACCAAGATTCCTTTGGATATTCCAAAATTCGAAGGCAAGAATGATGAGGATCCTGGTGATCACGTTACGACTTTTCACCTTTGGTGCTCTTTGAATACCCTTAACAACGATTCTATTCGGTTAAGATTGTTTCAACAAACCCTCACAAGGGTTTTGCGAAATTGTATATCGAGCTACCTAGGGGGACATAAAGAACCTTTAATCTGATGGTCTTAGTCTTCCTCAACCACTTCCAATTGTTGGTTCGTTACGATGTTACCTTAGGAATTTTGTCGACCTTACGTTAGGACAAAGCCACTCATATGTCAGATCACATCTAGGAGTGGTGTAGACAGAACGGGTTTATCAAGACCTGCATACCCTCATAATTCCAGCAGTTAGATCTTATATATGATTAGTCTGGGATGTTATACGAGATTCTTCTGAACGCACGGAGGTCAAGCTATGACCCTAGACAAAATCTTGGGCCTCATGCCGATGGAATTGTAGGCTCCACCAATGTGAAATCTACAGACTCAGTGACAAGCCATTTGAAAGAGTTGTCTCTAAACCAATCTGTAGGAGGGCCAGCTTTGTCTGTGTCCCCCACTCCCACTCAGTCGTTGGATGTACATTCTATGTAATCCTCGCCCAACCTGAATGGTAGCTAGCAACCAGAAGGTAATAAAAAGAAAGGACGTAATAATAATCATAGGGGTGGAAAGAATAGTAATAAACCTAAGGACAAGAGTAATAATGAGAAGTTGAATAGTAATGCTGGTGAGGGAAAAAAAGAAAGGCAGAAGGTGAAGTTTCCTTGCAAGATTTGTACATATGACCACCTTACCTTTTTATTCCCCAAACTTTCAAAAGCTATGAGGCTTTTATCTCTACTGCCCACTCTGCTAAATAATCATTTTCCACATAATCAACACATGGCCTTGAGCTCCTCAAATACCATAAATGCGGTGAGTGGGAGTAAAAAACCATTGATGCAAGACAATGAACATTTATGAATCAATATGGTTAATTTGAGGTTAATGTAGCCACTAGGTCTCGCGATTAAAGATCTCCACAAACTATTCTTGGTCTAGACTAGTCTCCCCTGCCTCTGGAGACACCCTTACAGATCGAAACAAAAGATCCCCAACCTCGTATTTTGAAAGGAGTAATCAAGTAATCTACCCACAATACTAATGTTAGAGATGCAAATAATTACTCTATTCTTGAGGATTTGGGTCAAACCCATTGTGCGATGTTGGCCTTGGGGGTACTCCATACGTTTCCTTCATAGAGGAATGCCTTGATATCTATTTTAGGAGCTATAGATCCCTGTGGCTCTAAAGTTATCAAGTTTTACGTCACCGATGTGAAGCCTCACTTGCCTTACCATGTGGAATTCCAAATCCATGTAGGTTACTCAAAGTATACCATCAAGCGTATTGTTGTTGATGAAGGTGATGCAACATGTGTGATGTCCTTGGTCAGCTAGAAATCCCTCAGCTCTCCAACCCTTTCTTAGTATCCGACCATGTTGAATTATTTTGAGGGTTGTTCCTTCTTCCCTCGCAGTATTCTTCCTACCTTTCCAGTCCAGTTAGGTAGGAATATGGTAGAGGTGGATGTCGAGGTGGTTGATGTGCCCCTTGACTATAACTTGTTACTAGGATGCAATTGGACTTATGCTATGACTGCAATCATATCATCCATATTTCGCACTCTTTGTTTTCCTCATGATGGGAAGATAGTGATGATAGAACAATTGTACTTTACGTATGCTAGCCCCAATGCATTTATTGGATGATTGATCCTCATGATCGACAATTCTCAACTGAAAACTGAGAATATAGGTGTCATAATGTATTCATCCCTTACGGGTACCTTCGAATTTATCGCACCCGTTCATCATATATATGCCATGTCTAGTAAGTCTTCTTGGTTAAAGAGGTATGTTCCTTTCCGCACTTCATATTTTAATGATCCTTGGACCCTACATTCCTCGAACGCATCTTGCGAAGGTCAATCAAATGGTGGAATGGCCATGCCACTATCAACAACAAAGATAGTGTATCAAGTTATTCTTGACTCTTCCACTAATCCAAATGTTGTTACCTCACAGACAAACGAGGAGGATCTTGTTCTATATCCCATATGGGCCACTTCATCATCTTGCTCACATGAATTCCTCGATGATACTTTACCTTGTGATGAAACAATCATAGAGGCCATGGGATGATATGTGTCATTTCTCTTATTTTCTCCTAGAGATTGCCAAAATCGAACAAGATGATTTTAGATCTAATTTTAGCGAGATAGTCGGTCACGTCGTATTTCCACTCGATAAGAACGACATTTATGTCGAAGGAAGCATGGTGAGTATCTCTCCTACCATCACGATCGATATCTCTCGTACCCTTGACAAGATTGAAAATGTATACATCAATGCAGATTGTTTGCAGGAAGAAATTATGATCTACACCATTCTCTTCAAGGAATTTCGTGACGTATTCTCTTTTTCATATGAAGAGATGCCAGGAATTGACCCTGGAATTATCGAACATGAAATTAAAACCTACCGAGATGCCAAACCTGTTCGACGACAACTTAGAGCTATCAATCCTAGGAAAGCCCATGCTATTAAGGAAGAGGTAGAGAAAATTCTTAATGTTGGATTTATCTACCCAATTCCCTTGACTGAGTGGGTATCAAACCCTGTTCTTGAGAATTAAAATCAAGGAACCATCCATGTATGCATGGATTTTCATGACTTGAAAAAAGCCTGTCCCAAAGACAAATTCTCGACACCCTTCATCGATCAAATTCTCGACGAATGTGTGGGAAGCGAAGATTTTATTTCATGTATGAATTTTGAGGGTATAACAAAATTCAGATTAAACCCGAGGACCAACATAAGATGAAATTTATTTTCCCTTGTGGTAATTTCTCATACTGGAATATGCCTTTCAGCCTTAAGAACATCGAAGAAACCCTCCAACGTGATATGACCTTTGCATTTCACTATCTCAAGCACATAATCGAAGATTATATCGACGATATCTTGACAAACGAAATTGATCGTTCGTCAATTGAAAGGACGAGTCTGGTCCAATGTTGTCTAAGTAATCCAAGCCATTTGTTGTAACTCATTCTGACGGGTTTAATGGCTTCGTTAGCCAATCTAAAATCCTAAAAGAAAACCAAACAAAGGAAAGAAATAACTAATTAATTGCCTAATGTTATATTATATATATACATGGGTGGAATCTCGAAGGTGGGTTACACTTTCGTGACAATCTGGTCTCCAAAATTTCGGAAAACCAACTTTCGGCCGAACTACATATATTTTTCGGCCGAAACATATATTTTTCGGCCGAAACATATATTTTTCGGCCGAACTATTGCTCGGCCGAAAACATAAACGTCAAATCGAACGGACCCATAACCGGGCCCTCGATTTGCGTGAAGAAATTTGGTCGGCCGGATATTTTTTTTTCGTCATCTTTTTTTCGGCCGAACATTCTTTCGGCCGAAAGATTGTTCGGTCGAATAATCTTTCGGCCGAAACATAGTTCGGCCGAAAGTGGGTTTATATAATTGTCACACATCGATTATCATTGTTTCAAAATTTTTTTGTTTGTCGAGGGCTCTGTTGTCGCCGAAGTCGCCGAAGTTTGAGCAGAGAACGCCGAGGACGTGGGAGCTGTGGACGCAGAGAACGTCGAGGACGCCGAGGACGCCGAGGACGCCGAGGAATTTCGAGGTAATCCTATTCGTTTCGTTTTGAAAATATAACTTTCGTTTTGGTAATCGTTTTGAAAATATAACTTTCGTTTCGTTTTGAAAATATAACTTTCGTTTCGTTTTCGTTTCGTTTTGGTTCATCTTGGTAATATAAATTCGTTTTCGTTTTCGTTTTGGTAATATGAATATAAATTCGTTTTGGAATATAAATTCGTTTTCGTTTTCGTAATATAAATTGGTAATATACGAATTGGTAATATAAATTCGTTTTCGTTTTGGTAATAT